>WUAW01000698.1:1752-30369 GCA_017165845.1 Thaumetopoea pityocampa | reverse complement strand
TGTTTCGGGATTTTCCAAGTAGCGGAAAATCGAAATTCAAGCAGGCGGAGCCGCGGGGAAAAGCTAGTATGTCAATATATTTATTTATTTTGACGACTGATTGGTACTGGTGCCAGTGACACTGCTGTCTGTGCCAATGGGTCCCGAGTTCGAATTCTGGTAGGAACACACTTTGAGTGATGAACACTAATGTTTGTATCCGAGTCGTGGACGCATTTATCTATTTATGTATTGTATTTATCTATTATAAGTATGTATATCATTGTCTAGTACCCAAGATACAGGGAATCCTAGTTTAGGATTGGGAATTAGCCTGATAATAAGGGTTTATATTTTATCTTCTACAAATGTTTAATATAGACCAAAGTAATATATAAATACACATGAAATTTTATAAATACTAGCTTTTGCCCGCAGCTCCGCCCGCGTGAATATCGATTTTCCGCCCCATGAGAAATCCCGACACAATCATAGTCATAGATTTATATAAAAAGCCCAACAACCACTTTTACTTGACCTCTCGTACCTTAACGGCGGCTACTAAAACAGGGATCAAGCTGTATCTTTAATTCCAGTGAACCGATTTTGATGAAACATGCCGCAATATTTAAGTAGGGATAGTATCTTTAAGACTGTAATAGTTGAACCAAAATATACCCGCTGGTTTTTGCGTGAAGCCCAAACAAACAAACAAACCTCGATAGATTTGGTTTCAGACGCCCTTAATTAGTCGACCTGGGTGGTTTGTTTTGAAATATCTTTGATTTTTGAAAATTTGACATTTAACAATTTTATAACAGTATAGAATAGATAGATGAATGCTTTTCATTCGGCCGTAAATGGGTTAAAGACGTGTTCTTGTGTTTGGGTATGATGACGGTGCCCCTACAGGCCGGCGTGGTCGCCGCGCACCCCGTGGCGCGGATCTAATGAAATAAACTGAAAATCAACACGAGGGACCGCGCCGCGCCCCTTTGAGGCGCCGCCCCACCGCTCACGATACAATTAACACCAAAATTTATTGTAATAATGTACCTAAAATTGTTTTACGATGCGAATTCACGCCATTACTGTTTCATAATCGACGTTATCGGCAGTTCGTTCTCGCTGAATTATTGCATATAATTCCGAAATTACAATTGTTTGCTTTTGTAAATACCTTTTGCCTTTAAATAGTTTATTTATAATTATCTATACCTATATACTTACTTGTCCCGACTGACTGATTGATTCATCAACGCAGAGCCTAAACAGGTGCTGTAAACTTGAAATTTTGGCAGTTGATGCATTTTTATTGTTGTAAGCGTCCACTAATAAAAGATTTTGGGAATTTCACCCCTATGAGGCTGAAATGAGGCTGAATGAAGGGTTGTACGGAAGTCCGTCATTTTTAAAATAAGATGCACGAAATTTAACATATTAACTTAATTTTGATTAGAAATAAATGTACCTACACGTATAACGGCGTTTTTTTTTTCAAAATTTTAATCCTAAGAGTAAAACTAAAGATTGAAAAACTAAACATACGAATTATATATTCTCATAGCATAGAATATATAATGCGTATGAAGAAATGGAGTGACGTATTAATTATTCCAACGTCACACAGCAAATAGATATAATATAAAATATAAATAAATGAACAGGATGAGTCTGAAATATTTGATTATATCGCACTAAATAAATGTGCAGACCTCGTTTAATATAAATGAGCAGCACCAGGATCTACATAACATCAACTAATATATTATAGTCAGTAACTATCATTCTCAATGTCGCGCTCATTTGAAATATATTCGGGGGACCAAACTTACTTACCCTTGGCTCGCGTATAGTATAGTATTATGTTCGCAGTACTCATTACGGCATAAAGCAAAGCATGTAACTGGCATCTTCGGAATCGCACATCTTTCCCGCTCTGCTTATGACTCTCTTCCACGGCACCTTGAGTTGCTCTTGAGCCACATATATCGTGATCTCAGAGATCACTTAAGATGACCTACCCCAAACTCACAGTATCAAACATCACTGAATTATAATATAAATTAAACTTTTTATATCGGACTCCTTAACTTAATAAGTCTAATACATCACTCACCTGGAATCGAATCGGCTACCAGCATACTATTCATAGCACGCCTGATTGAATTAGCCGTATCAATCATTTAAATGAGGCTCTGGCCTTACCTGCGAGCCTGGTACACTGCCGAATAATTTCCAATGTGTTATTTTTGGATTCCGTAGAAAACAAAGGTTCGCTTTTGTATAGTGTAAACCTGAATAGTTATTTTATACTACATACATATATACACTCACGCTAATATTCCATAATGGTAGACAGAGACTATAGTGCATACTACATAATGTACATACATACAGTCACGCCTCTTTCCCATTAGGCAGAAACCACTTTTTTCACCTGCTATGACCGTTTAATGTAGCAAAGTGGCATCCGCAGCCGAAATTTCGCCCCCGCGGGCAAAGAGACGTGTCGGGTGGCGAACCACGACGTCACCATTTTATAAAGTTCAAAAGTGCTAAAGTTTCTCATTACGTGCCCACGGCTTAGAGAAGGGGAAGAAAGAGGATGAGGTAGAAAAGGTGTATTGAGCAAGGAATATAGAATTTAGAAAAAGGACTATAGAATATAGGATATTACTATCGCGGAAGAAATAAGAAGAGACAGTAGTAGCTCGGGAGGCCGGGGTCCCATATACTTAAGTCTATTTGCCGGTTAGGCTAAAATACTTAATTACTCTCTGATCTTTTATTATTATATACTCTTTGTATACCAGAGGTCCTCAAACTTTTTTGTCTTATAGACCATTTGGAATATTTTTCATTATTGGATAGATCCCTAAAGCGTAGTTAATATAACATTGTTGTAAATTTATTAAATTCAAATGTGTTTTTGACGATTGGCGTGGACCCCTGGCAGGTCATTGTCGACCCCTGAGGGTCAATATAGAGCACTTTGGGTATCAATGCTGTATACAATAAACAAACTTGTAAATATATAAGGGCAACTTGTGCATAAAGTTCATCTGCCGTACATTTCACAATCATTAGAAACTCGAAATCTGTGACGGAATACTACATCTTTGTGAAATAATTCTGCCAATGTCAATTTCTATATTTATTTTTATTAATCAAATCATAACGATAATTTAATCTCAATTCGTCGGAATTATTTATCAGTTCCGTCTCTGATGGCATGAGCGTACCCAGGGTAGGGCAGGGGGGGCAGCTGTCCCCCCCCTGGATTTTGTTTACGTCCCTACTATCAACTTTTGTCGATAAAAGTTAAGAAAAAGAACTTTTTGCCATTTGCAATACAACATACAACTTTTAAAAATAGCTGTTGTATAATTAAAGATTTTATATAAAAAATGCCTATTTTTAATTTACGTTTATTTGACTAGGTGCTTATAAAAATCTGAATTGCCCCCCCCCTTCCCCTGGCCCAGAACCTGGGTACGCCTATGCCTGATGGGATAACTGATGGAACGGATACTGAATGGTCAAGCGGTATCCGTTATTATCACCCGTCAACTGATCCACTTCAAGACACGGGTCTCTTCTTAGAATGAGAGGGGTTGGACTATACTCCACCGCGCCGGCCTAATGCGGGTTGGTAGACCACACGCCGTCGAAAAAATAATATATAATATTAATATATAATATAATAATCTGAACACTTTTCATATACATTGATCTAGTCCCAAACTAGGATTCCCTGTATCTTGGGTACTAGACAACGATACACATAATTATATAGATAAATACTATACCTACATAGATAAATACGTCCATGACTTGGATACAAACCTTTGTGCTCATCACACAAAGTTTACCCTTACCAGGATTCGAACTTGGGACTAATTGGCACAGAAAGCATGTTAACTGCCTACTATTAGTACCAATCAGTCGTCAGTCGTCTCTCAAGAATGTAGATTTCCTCATGATGTTTTCCTTCAACGTTTGAAACGAGTGATAATCAGTTATTAAATTATTAATACGCACATGATTTCGAAAAGTCAGAGGTGAGTGCCTTGGATTCGAACTCAAAATCCAAGACTTGGCGTGACCACTAGACCAATAGTATTCGTACACTCTAAAGTGTAATTATCTTATAGGATTTTAGTATTTATTCTCATACGTTTCAATTTCGAAATAATTATCTCTCATACTGTTATCATCAAATACTGACTATATGTCTCTTCCAGAGCCTTCTGTTTTATGCGATATTGTGCCTTCTATATCCAGTTAATGTCGGCCAACTTCATCAGGCATCTGTCCATGATGACATGGATGATGGGTCATCTACATAAATTGCGACGAGCTGTTCAAATTCTCCTGTCGAACACCGCTTTATAGTTTATTCCATCTATGGTCCGACCTGCAGCAAATGTGTGTTTGCCCATATCAACTTTCTTCCAGGAATACGGTCCTTGGAGATGATCCTAGTATCTTCCACTCAATAACTTACTGATTAACACATAGCTCGTAAATCATCTGCTTAATGAGTCCACGTTTTGCCCTATATACTCTACCATAATGAAGAAGACATACTGTTAAAAAAAAACAGCTCTTGGGATTGATAACCAGAAAAAATTTAATTAAATGAAACGAAACGAAACGAAACGAAATGGAACGAAACGAAACGAAACGAAAATGAAATTAAATGAAATGTGTATTTAAAAATAAATTATCGAACAACACATTCCACCCCCAAGAGACTGCAAATTAACGAAATTACAAAATTATATATCGAATGTTCAATATATTGAGAAACGCATACTAATACACTTACACATAATATGTCGGACATTTTTTTCTTAAAGTGCTCCACATACAACTTGGATATTATAAAACGAATACATAATATACATACAATTAAATAAAATAAACCTCGGTCCGATTGCTTTAATAAAAACCTATGTAAATCAATATTCTACAGCATCGATAGCGTTAACAAAGAACTAATATAAGCGTGTAACGGTAGGGGTGCGCACGCGCAGCGTGACGTCTGCCGCTACACATCTAAAGAGATGTGGCCAGACGAAATCGATTATCGTTCGAATCGATTTGCAGGTGCAAATAATGATATTTTTTATCAATTTCAACTCGCGCATATTGTTATTCCGTTATTTTTTTTTAAATCTAATGATGTTATTAAATAATAATAGATCGGAAGATTGTTTCATAAATATTGATAACTCGTTAATAAAATTACTATAAAACGAACCGGGATAACTCTATTTGAGTAGCAAATTACTATTGGCTATTACCGTTAGAAAAAGTTAATATAACCTTTAATGATTTTGAAGAGTTTTTTAATGAAATAATTATAATAATTTGCGTATAGATCACTATCTTTTAATATTAGGTTCTTATCTATAAAATTGCCGATTTTTAATACTGGCTAGTATGAAGACCGATATCTTTCGTTCTACTTAAAAATCCAAAACCAAAATTAATTTTTAATATAGCTATGACAATTAATTTTAAAAAATCAGTTATTCATTTGTTTTCCGGCTGTTCGATTTTGTTTGACATCGCTGTTTTTGTGACCGTGGGAAAAAAAAAAACGAAAATATGCGTTATATTCGAATACGGATTCCGTCTTGGCACAAACGCAGCACATGCGATACGCAATATAAACGACGTGTATGAACTATGTACCGCAAACGAAGACTCGGTGCACACTTGCTTTGATCGTTTCCATTTTGGAAATTTTGAAAACAATAATGAGCCCTGAAGCCAACCGGAGAGGAACATCGATAACGATGAATTGTAAGCCATAGTGGAAGCAGATTTATCTGAAACCACGTTGGAATTAGCAGTAGACTTTTGGGTAAGTGATAAATCGATACTGATTCATTTACGTCAAATTGGAAAGATAAGAAAGCTCTGAAATTGGGTACCGTTTGAACTCACTGATCAACTTCAGCAAAATCACATAAAAGCTTGCCTTAACTTGTTGAATAGACACACAAATCCTCATTTGAATCCCCTGAATCATTTGAATCATCTGAATCCCCTCGGATTCAGAATCGGATTTTAACTTACTATGATGAAAAGTGAATCCTGTATGATAATTAAAAATATTCGTGATACTGATTGGACACAGGGGACTTAGCCAAAGCATATCCCAAAGGCATATTGAGTCAAAAGAAGCTGCTTGTGAATGTATGGGTGGCTTGCGCCGACATTGTTCATTACAGCTTTTTGAGACCTGGTACAACAATTACTGCACAGGTGTACTTTGAAGAATTGCAAATGATGATGGACAAGCTCACTGTCAAACAACCGAGACTTGTCAATTGCTCCAGTGAACTTCTTCACGACAGCGCTCGTCCACACATAAGACCGTATCAAAACTACAGTTACGACTAAAAATTCTCCATCACCTATTATACACATCATACCACCAAATTTCCAATTTTGCTTAATTTTTTTTTTTTAGAAACCTATTGTTAATAATTAACAGAATTACAATAACTAAAATGCCTACACTAAATTAGCATTTATATAAAATTTTACGTTTTTTTTTCTTCTTAGAAACATATTGCCAATAATTCACATGATTACACTAACTTAATTGCCTACACTAAATTAACGTTTATTATTCAAATTATCGTAGTAGGATTGGGTATATCGTAATAGGAATTAAAAATATAACTGTCAACATGGCCCAGAAAATGAATAATTATTTTAAAAAATTACAGGCACGTTTCGGCGCACACACTATTTTAGAAGCCATCTTCACGGCGGCAAAGATATTCAGTTCATTTAACATTGTAATGAGACGAGTCAAACGCATTCGGCTCATACACGATGAAATATTACTTGTCTATGATTTATCATAACAAATTATCTTTTTTTCTCAGCACTCCGCGGCCTGGAAATGTAAATAAAGTGTCTGGCATTTGATTTAATAATAGTGATGTAGTGGGTTGATTTCCAGAGTCGTAATCGATGATTTGTTTATTTTAATACGAAACGTCCTTTTTAAATATCGATCGAGTTTAAACGTATTTAGTTTAAAAGCGTCCTTCTATCCATGTAATATCCTTGTTTTCTGATATAAATGTTCAGTAATTAGAAAATTATTAAATACTATAACTGTTTTTTAAATCTTCGTGATTTAAAATTCATTCATATTTATAGTTAACTTCGCGGAATAGTCTGCTCGCGACCACGGTTGCTCACCCAATCAATACGTAGTGGTAATAAAATATTGTAATTTATTGCGATAAATCTCGCCAACTTATCTATAAATAATAATATTAATTTCTTAATGAACAGTTTCGATCTTCGCCGGAGAACCAGGAAAAAAAGCGTGATTTTATCGTGTGTCGTGTCCGTCGGTATTTCACACCAGATCAGCTGCGTATGCTCTATAAAGCCAAGTCCGGTTGTGTATGGAGTACTGCTGCCACATGTGGGCTGGAGCTGGGAAATGACACCTAGCGGCATTGGACTCTGTGTGTTGGCTTATTGGTGACCCTTCCCTGGTTGAAACCAATATACAAAACCTTGAGCACAGCCGCGGGGTGGCCAGCCTTTCAATATTCTACAAGGTGCATTTCACCAGAATCTTTTAGAAAATAACTTATTATATTTTTGATGCCAAATCTGTGATTTTTTTTATTAATTGAGACCTTTAATAAAGGCCGAGCGATTACGTAATTATATTTTATATATTACTAGCTTTTGCCCGCAGCTCCGCCCGCGTGAATGTCGATTTTTGCTACATGGGAAATCCTGAAACAATCATAGATTTATATAAAACTAGCCTTTGCCCGCGGCCCCGCCCGCGTAAATGTCAGTTTTCCGCAACATGGGAAATCCCGACACAATCATAGATATATATAAAAAAACCACTTTTAGTTGACCTCTCGTACCTAAGCGGCTACTATTAAAACAAGGATCAAGCTGTATCTTCAATTCCACTGGACCGATTTTAATGAAACATGTCACATCTTTCACCAGACTGCTAGGCGCACCGTGAACTATCACTCCTACCTCGTAGACATCCCTTCCACCTGTACGAAGCGATTTGCTTCTACGTTCATAGTACATACAGTCAAAGACTGGAATAGTCCTCCTGCGTCAGTGTTTCGGTCCGGTTATAATGTAGGTGTCTTTAAGACAAGAGTGAATAGGTTTTTAATAAGCTAGTACGTCTTACCACCCTAGGTTACATCGCCACTTACTATCGGGTGATATTAGTCAAGTATTAGCTTAAATATGGTAAAAAATGTATGTACAATAATTACAACGTTTCGATATTCCGTACTTACAATTTGGAATTATAGTTCCTTTTCATATAAGTATTCTTTTAGGTTATAGAAATGTATTGAGAAAGAGGTAGGTAGGTAAGAGTCCGACCCACCTGAATGTAAATGGCTACTGTAGTTCAAAGATGTCTCCAAAGAATTTGAGATTCCTAGTCCTAGGACTGAATTTTTATGTCCCTGTGCTTTCATCTAGACTAATCTTACTACCTAAATGAAACACAATAGTGATCAGAGTAATACGATATGAAAGTATTTAATGATATCTGCTTAATACAATTCTAAGGTTGCCTGACATAGTTGGGTTTCTAAGCATCACCGTTTTCACTAAATTTCCTTATATAACATATATGGAAAAGAATTATTTTAAAAATTCATTACCCGAGGGTCAATATTTCTCTCAGATTAAATATATGATATTTATTAAATTATAACAGGTTACCAAAAAAACTTTTACATCATAGAATTTTACACAGATTAAAGGTAAAGTACGCGTATTCATTAACTACTTTATGGCTCAGAAGGGATATATATAGGTTACTAGCAATAACGCGCGGCTGCACTCACAACTTACCGAGCTTGCGCTATAATTAATCGCAATAGGAAAATATTCTCCGTGTAAATATCGATGTTTACCAACCTTCAAGACGTATAATAACAATATGGAAGTTGATATGCTGCAGCGCTATCTAGTGGCGAGTTAAATTAAGACAAACACTATAAAAACCTTCTCCAATAAAAAAAATAGATGTGAAAACTTTCATAGTGATAAATAATATACCAACATCCATTTTTATACATGTATATATAAATTTGTGACTGACTAGCCATGCCCGCTGCCGTGAGCGTCACTCCATCTCTTACAGTGAATTGAATGTTATAAGAAGAAACTAAGGGATTTATCAGAATAATGGGCAGCAGCGTTATCATATCACTCAATTAAAATCTTCTGCGAACTTCAAGATGGCTGCCAAGGGTTAGGATTATGGCAAATCCTTTCTTTTTAAAAAGGCCCGTGTCCATCGGTGGTCTTCTATGTGCTGATGAATAAGAAGAAGAAATGTCCTGTCCCAAGAACTTTATTGCACTTACAAAAAGCCAACTCATAGCCGTTCATCACCACCTCTCATAGTTACATAAACCCGTGACCAAGACGCGTGCGACTAATCAGTTTACTAGAAAATTACACAATTAGTGCTGCCCAGTTTAAGCGGGCATATTACATCGGTGAGCGATAGCTTGCCTAAGGCGACTGTCACTCCGAACCATGACGCTTAGAACCCTCGTAATCCATATTCCTCTTCACCGATAAGCGGAAGTAACATTTTAGACGGTTCAAACTATACTGGGTGTATTAAATTCTATACCCTATTCATTCGTGTTGTTTAAATGATTGACATATTCACTTAGCGAGGTGACCGGGGCAGACCTCACAACATGATCCATGCCCACTAAACGTTTGATTTAACTTGACCTCTTATGCGTTGGAGAATACTACCTTTATGGTTTTAACTTTGGATAGTTTAGGAGAAGGCAGAGTGCTACCTACGCTGGTTGTGTAGTAAAGGTCGGATTATCGTACTGTCTTGCGGTTTCGCTGTTGTTTTCTGCAATTAGTGGGTGCATAGCGTGTCTTTCATTTAACAGGCTTTTCAGCAGTGTACACAGGTTTTCATTTGTTTAAGAACGGGGCGATCAAACGCGCAACACGCCGGAGTTTCTTCTCTATTTAATATACTCCTACATGTTGATGAATTATAAAATTTGTCATTTAACAGTTTTATAATAGTATAAATTTAGAAGAGATTATGCTTTATGATTTATATTTGAAGTGTTGACTTCAAATATAAATCATAAAACATAAACTATTCTAAATCCGTACTATTATAAAGCTGTTAAATGACAAATTTTATAATTCGAAAATATAAAGAAAAACTATTCAGATCGCCTAATTAAAGACTTCTGAAACCAAATTCGTCGACATTTGTTTGTTTGTCTGTTTCTTTATTCGAGCTTCACGCAAGAACCAGCGGATAAATTTTGTTCAAACTATTACAGCCTTAAATACTGCGAAATGTTTCATCAAAATCGGTCTAGTGGAATTGTAGATACAGCTTGATCTCTGTTTTAGTAGCCGCCATTAAAAAACGAGAACTGAAGCATAAGTGGTTCGTAGGCTTTTTATATAAACCTATGATTGTTTCGGAATTTCACACGTAACTTAAAACCGACATTCATGCAGGTGGGGCCGCGAACAAAAGCAAGTATTATTATAATAGTCTAAATATTCCCTTTTAAACTATCGATTGATTGTATGTATGTAAAATATATTCTTTCTTTGAGTCTTGTTACAGATTATTATTTTCCTCTAAAACTTATATTAATTAAAATAAAACATCCACAGACCTCAGAAAAAAATAACTATAGATTGGGTCATTGAACTTTCAATCTGTATTAACTGAAATGCATTACCTAGAATTTTCAATTCAGTCACCAACTATTCTGAATGCCAATCTTTAGATGAATTCGTATAAAAAATTACACAAAATGAATTAAATATTTTCATTAAATACATACTACGAATTTGAACTTTAATGCAACGATATTAGACCTTATTTAATTTAATATATTCTACATTATGTATATATATTTACCTATCACATAGCCACAATTACACAGTTAAACGTACTGAGATGTCTATATTAGAATCCATTAAATTAGATCATGACTGTCGACGATTTTTTTTATTTGGTCATTCGGTACAAAGACATCTTGCGGCAACCAATCTGAAGAGGCAGTGTTCGCATGTAATGAAGTTGTATCGACTTCAAAATATGCATTATACTACTTTTTATGAAACATTTCAATTATGAATGATAAAAGTAAAGGATAGATGGCCGGTGTACGGCCCATAGACTATAATATTCGTAGATAGGAATGCAGCAGAGACTACAATACCCATGGTTTAATTCAAAAGTAGGTAGGTTCGTAAATATTGGTGCTGATTCTGTTGTAATAGAACTAAATTTAGCCCCTCCCTATCTTTTTCTAATGTCAAACACCAAAACGAGATAGCAAATAGATTTATAGCGAGTACCGACCTACGTTTCTGTTAAACGGTTCAAAAAAGTGTTGCGGTTTTGCCTATCTTTAGTCCGTATGTTAACGAAACGAAACTGACATCACTAAAATTGTAGCTATCTCGTTTCGGCGTTTGACATTAAAAAAGATAGGGAGGCACCAAATTAGGTTAAGTTCTATTTCAAGAGAATCAGCACCATTATATTCATACCGTATATATACATATTTCAATTTCCCAAAAAAAATGTAAAGCCCAAATGAAGGAGGGATCTGTCATAATCTCAACGCTTGACAGGCGCCTTGTAAATAGCAATGAATGTTGAATCTATAACAGGCCCTGTTGCCTGTTATCCCGTTTCTTATAGCATTCACGAGAATAGATAGAATGATGCTATCATTATTCGGACACCGAACAGCAGTGTTCCAATTTATTCAACTCAAATTCTAAGCACACATTTCTTCTCCAATTATATTTCGGGCATTATACTAACAACATATTTGACAAAAGACCAACATAAGATTGCATTTTGTGTGCAGTTACCATTGGCTACAATATAAGAATTCCTCTCAGTATGATTACTACAATATTTGCAAGCGAAAAGGTTACGGAATTTGATTGTGCTTCAAGTTTGTTGATAAAACATCTTATTAAGGAAAATCTTATTATGTATTAAAAAACACTTTGGTGTCCGAATTTCTGTATATCAAGGCTCTTTATATGAGAACTGGCTTAACTTATGTTAGATGCGGCCCATATAAAAAGTTAAAATAACATTATAATTTAACTATTATCCCACGGAAACACCTTACCAAGATAAAAGTCGTGGTCTATCTGTATGCCAAATTTCATCCAAATCTGTGCGACGGTTTACAGGTAAAGATCTAACAAACATCCATATAAAGTTTTGTATAGGCATTAAATATAACACATTTATAATATTAGTAGGATTTTAAAAACATTATAAATATATAATGGAACTTGTGCAGCAGTACCACCAAAATAAGTTACAACGGTGGTTTTAAGGGGTAAGCATTTTTAAAAGGCGCAAATGTATTTCAGCCAATAATAATGCTAACGCAGTGTGTTTGCGCGGATAAGATCCTCGTCAGCTATTGATAATACGTAAGTGCGTCATTGTGCCATCCGTCATTTATACACTCTGTGTACAGATGATATGAACGGGATAACACAACTTCATCTGTTATTACATTTTCAATATTACACAACATTACACGTAATGTAACAAGGTCCCATTGAGTTGGTGCTTACAATCGATTTTAATCAGCATTTATTAGCACCCGTCTCAACCAAAAATATTATTATTGTGTAACTTATTTTTGTTATACTACTGTACTAATTTCTTATGTAGTTTTTCTTGTTATACGATCTCTTCCAGATAACATCCATAGATACTCTGCAACTAATTATTCAATGACACCATCAAGTGAGTCGTCTACGGTGGCGTCGCAAGCGCATCCCAGCGGGGGTATATTGCGCGTGCATGACACAGCGCCATCTGACATCACACGGACACAACTAACCTCGTGCCTTTAATGCCGACCGATATTGGCAATGATTTTACATATTCATTGTTATATCCGAAATTAATATGATTTTGATAGGGAAATGGTCAAGTGCTAGCTTAGTTTCCTCGTAATCATGGGTTCGAACCACGGTTCACGATTCTAGGTTTTCAAAGATTCTATGTCTGAATCATTATTTGTATAATAATTATTTGACGACTTTTTGATTTGGTGACAGTGACCCTGTTTCCCGTCCCTGGTTCGAACCTGATAGTGACAAACTTTGTGAGATGAGCACAAATATCTGTACCCTGAGTCATAAATATTTATTTATATATGTATAAGCATTTATTTATATAAGTAAGTATCATATATCGTTTTCTAGTACCCAAGACACAAGGAATCCTAATTTCGGACCAGATCAAAGTGTGTGAAAAAAGATTGCGATAATACAATACCATTTGCTTTCAGAAAATACCTTTGAAGAAATCATAAATGTTTACGAAAAATGACAGCTTCGCTTCCTGTCACATTACCTACTACAGCCTACAATATACAGCCTGCATACCACACCGGCAATAATAGGCATGAGAATAAAAATTAAAATATGACTCCCTTTTAATTTTAGTACAAGAACTTTAAAGACTGCCTATAAATTTTCGCCAACGGCATTACACTTATCTTGTACACCACTAGTTGGAAACCTTAAAAATTTATTTGGGAAAAAGTGAGTTTGAAGTAGTTTAAGTTTAAGTAGTTTAAGTTTGACCACAAGCGCCCCGATTGATGACGCCAAGAATACCCGAGTGACCCCCACGACTGGACAAGCGGGCTCCAAGAGAACGCGTGCACTGTTTAGCGGGTGCAAATATAAACCATGACAGTCGCGAATGCGCCAAGCATTTTCGGCATGATAATAAAAGGTTGTTGATCGAAGGTTGATGACTGAAAATGAACCTTGAATTTACATACATACAGTCGCGTATCCCATAAGGGTAAGCAGAGACCATAGTTTGCCACGTACTACGATCCTGACACACCTCTCTCGCCTCATTCACATCCATACATCTTTGTTATTATTATCTTTCATTCCATTAGCTCATTCCACAGGATGGTGGTGTATGGAAGCAAATTATGGAATTAAAATATCATGGAGATTATGGGAACTCCCCATTTTTTTATGAGGAGGCCCCTGTCGAACAGTGCTCTTCCACTGGCTGATAATAATGATGTGACATTTGAATTGCTTCTTAAATCACTTACAAATTGTTTCCCGTAACTCCGCACATATGCGCTTCCCAATTTGTACACAAATATTATCATATTATAGCGCCACCTATCGGGTCCTCGAATAACTATGAATAATTTCAACCGCTCAAGTCCTTTACTCGTCAGTCACAAATAACAAAACAACTTAACTGTTGTTTGCCAAGTATTATATCTACCAGTGAGATAGATAGCAAAGACAGACATAGGCATCATAAAGTTCAATTAGTAGACCAATATACTGGGATCTGATTGATCCCAAATCACCCCTGTATCAGTCTATGGATACGGCCTGGGCAAAGCGACATTTGGGACACAAAATTTTGTGTAAAAGTCAATAGGTATCACCATCAATCAGAATCATGGTAGCGTAGCGGATAAGACCTCATCCCAAATCTGAGAATCGAAAGGTGTCGGGTTCATTCCCCGGCTGGCACGCTAACATTACCGTTGGTGTTTCAACAACATTGATCATTAGCAGGAATTGTGAAGGTTTACTGAGATGACGTCATATAGCAATCAGACATCTTAACGTACCCTACAGCCACATCCCCTGTAAAAATCCAGCAGACCCTGACGCCAAAGTCAAGAATGCTAGATCTAAAGAGAGAGAGAAAGAGAGAGAGATCATAAGAATTAAACAATCTATACTTTTTCTCTCTCTATGTTTCAATCATCAAATATAGGTTAATAAAATAAATGCCTACCCATCCACATTCTCACGGAAATACTTAATTAAAATCTCACATATCTGTGGAAAATTTCTCTCCGTTAAATGACATGAGAAAAAATGTCAGCAACCAATAAAATCGCAAGAACAAAGAAATAATGTCATCAGTTTCGACATAAAACCGTCACAGCGCGCCGAACACGACCACATCGTAAAACTCATCAAGGCGCGTAAACCCGCCATATTGGAAACTGGCGGCTTTTAATAATCTCATTGAAAATGTTGATTAAAGCGAGAAGACGACTCCGCTACAAGCTTTATTAATAGGCTTATGATTGCGCCCTCTATTAAAAGTTATCACAACACCACACGACAGGTTGAACGAGATGAAAGCCGCTTCAAGTGTAGGGTCAAAGATGAATGCAGCATAGACGGATGACATTTATTCACGAACAAATCATCTTTTAATGGACGCATAATTTGCCGGATGGTTATTTGATGGCCGTAACGGTACATTAAGAAACTGAAGTGTTAATAATAATAATTAGTATTAAATATTATGTGAAGGCTTTTCAACTTTCCCATTGAAGTTTTAGACATTATTTTTTCGGCTCAAATGTTGTATTGGATATTATTCGGCTTACGATAAATTATATTTTTTCTCTTTCGGTTTAATCTCTACTAAGTATTAAAAATGAGAAAATGCGACCATGTTTACTGAATTGTCCTTTTTTCTCGCATCAATAAGGCGATGTATCGACGTAATTTCCCGCACGGATATAAAAGGTCAAAAAATGTAAAGATTCTTTCGGATATGTTCCTTAGGATATATATATAGATAATTAAACATTAACTCCACCTTTAAATTTATGAAGTGTAAATAAATAAATAATCCACGGCGACGCGAGCAACTGCTAGGAAAATGTGACAAAGAGCGGTGAATATATAATATTAGATTGGGCTTTAATATTTTTTGTTAAAGACGCCTGCTAATCGTAGAGATTATGACATTCCCTCCACTTTAACACATTCACCGCGACAATAGGTCTTCTTCTTACATTGTGTACAAAATTTAGTAGTTTGAAAAAACATGTAGATTTTTTAGGTATTAGGTATATTAACTTTTCATATTGGAATAACAAAGCGACGGTGCCTCTCCTCGCATAATCTGTGCCATGACGCGCCTCGTACCTGAGTGATTGAATGCGAGACCAAATTACAGGCTGTATGGACACCTTATTACCGCTCTCGGACTGTTAAAGCAATTTAGCTGACATTTAAATAATTCCACGCCGAATGAGGGCACCAGCCAAGTAATGGCGGTTTACTTAATGTTACCTGCATTACGCCATACGATATTGTTGCCGCTTAAGCAAGTTGACGCGTGCCCGATATGTTAGGAAGTAAATGCTTTAGAGATCATTCCTTAATAGAAATACTCGGAGAAACTTAGTATCTAATGCCAGGTGATCATATGAATCCGCCTCGTGGCCCCTGCAATAACTGATCTAGAATTAAATCAAGATATATAAATCAAGTCCGTCCCTCTATGAGGTCCGTCCCTCTATGAGGTCCGTCCCTCTATGAGGTCCGTACCCCTAAAGCGGAGACGAATGTGGACCGGGGATGATGATAATGCTAAATAGCCATTAACACTTTCACTCATTGTATGAACTACCGACGATAACATTTTTATTTCCATAGCCACAAAAAATATTCATAAAAGAGACAGTTATTAACAGAACCACTAATAAAATTAATTTATCTCATCAAAGAAGCCGTTAATCAGAATTTCACGAGCAATTACCTCATTTGCCATGAAAATTGGACAGTCACGATTCTCCCATAACCAGTGGTAAGACCAAATGTCAGATCGGTAACAAAACAAATTCTACTGCAATCAGGAACACCGTCTCCCTTGCATTAGCAACAAAATGAACTTGGCCTTAATAATAGTGGTAGCCGCATGTTATGGGAGGCAATTACGTCGGGTACGAGAACAAAATCCGGTAGTTAATTATCCTAAATTGTATAATGGTGGCGCGGCAGTTCGCGACGCGTAATTATGGGCCCCGGGGCCCAGGGCTCTGCACGCCCAGAGCCCCACGAGAGACGGAAAGTCTAACACTGATCCTGTGATTTGTTGGGTGCTTGAGAATCTGACTGCAATGCGGTGCAATATTTAAATAAGGACGAAACCTCGTACGGCTCGTACCATATTCTAGCCAGGTATTCAAATTAAAAAAAATGATTATAAGTATTTTTAACTTTTTCGAAAGAACATTGGCGGCAACTTGACTGACGCATAACCTACAAATTTGTTTTAGTATTTTTTTATTAGTTTAATGGGATATTTGATATATAAATTTGGTATTATTTTGTTTATCAATAGTCGTGAACGAAATTGAAACATTGGAATAAAAGTGTGTGACCATCGATGAAGTGTCCGCGTTTTTGTTTTTTTCAAGATAATATGCCTGCGGGAATTTTGCTTGGCCAATGTGGTATTCGTCGGTGTGACTTCAAAACTTCCAAGAAGCAATAAAATGTGGTACACCAATATTTTATTATTAACGTGAAAAAATATTACAACTTCTTAATAATACGACTTTAAAAATATATAGACTCAACACTGGCAGAAATGGCACGATTTCGCGGCCGATTGCCGACTGTGGCTGACCAAGGTCTGAAGTCTTTAGACTTGACAAACATACCGTAGGATATCATATCCTAGCGTAGAGGAGTGGAAGATCTTCTGAAGGCGAGACAAATGGACTAGGTCTCATGATATTAGCTCTGCACAGATCACATCGAGAAACGTCACCTTCCATAGGAGAAACGTACAGATAAATCTGTTTGGAGACGTTTTGCATTTGTAGTAGTGTTTGTACGCACAGTGACTAAAACCGGAATAAACCAGTTTGCGCTAGCTACCACGCGCCTCGTACTCTTGCATCGGTCGCTTATAAGTAGTGTTAGAAGTTAATTATTCATAGTAAATTACGTTTAATATGTATAATATACCTTTTGACGCCTGATTGGTACGATGGCAGTGACTCGGCTTTCTGTGCCAATTTGTCCCGGGACAAACTTTGTATGATGAGCACAAATGTTTACATCCGTGTCATGGACGTAGTTTTTATTTATATATTGTATTTACCTATATAAGTATGTATATTGTTGTCTAGTAACCAACATACAGGGAATTCTTGTTTAGAATTAGATCAGTGTGTGAAAGTATCCAGCCCTTCTAGCCAAGTTGACATTCGACAATTGTTATCGCTAATAGAGATGAAAAAATGTATTGGAATGACATTTCCAATCAAAAAGTCATGGATGACATGGCGAATAGAAATGTCATCCCAATACATTTTTTTTTCCTTTCTATTAGTGATAACGATTGTCGAAAGTCAACTTGGCTAGGGGGCCTGAATATTATTATTATCTACCTATAAAAATAAAAATATACAAAAAGTGTTTGTTTATTTGTTGACCGTACACTAGTATAAATGCAAAAACCTCTCCAAGCTGATTTGGCTCTACTCAAATCGATGTAGTTGCCTTCAAGTTACAGATGTAGGTAGTACAGCTCAGTTGAATTAAGTATACTTCATTGGAATGCGACACCCGTCTCACTCTCCGCCTCACATGCCCGCGCTCGCCATGTCGCCACAGCCTGGTACGGTTAGAGCATTTACTACCGATACCTGTCTCAAAAATTTGTTATTTTAATCTTTTCTATTTATTAAGTTTTTGGGTTATTTACGATCATTTATTTATTTTATTTAACAACCTCATACACTGGAAAGGTATCAATAGGATTATTTAAATATGATTTGTGGGAACAATGAGGCTGGCGTGTTTAATCCCAAACAAAAGCCTCGAAATAATAAAAAAAATTATTAAGAAATAAGCAACAAATCTCAATAACTGGCTTCAAATAGGTTTCAAGTTCGTAGCACCCTTAATCGACGAAAGTACATGAAAAGACATATGAATGTGGATGAGGCGAGAAAGGTGTGTCAGGATCGTAGTATGAAACGAACTGTGGTCTTTGCCTACCCTTATGGGATACCGGCGGGCGTGAATGTATGTGTGTATCTAACATTAACAACAAAATTTTATTTATAATGAGACTAGGGTTAAAAAGAAACGTATTATAATACCAGCATTTGTCCGCGACCCCGCGGAATTTGCCATGTAGCGGAAAACTGACTTTCAGTCAGTTTAACATAAAGCAACAATCAATTACAAACATAGTTTATACATAAATTCTGGTAAACTACTGTTACTTGAGCTCTCGTACCTTAACGGCGGCTTCTAAAACAGAGATCAAGCTGTATCTTCAATTCTACAGAACCGATTTTATTGAAACATGCCGCAGTATTTAAGTCGGAATAGTACCTTTAAGACTGTAATATTTTGACTAAAGTCAACTGGTTTTTGCGTGAATCTCGAATAAACGAACAAACAAACATCGATGGATTTTGTTTCAGAAGTCCTTAATTAGTCGATCTGGGTAGTTTTATTTAAATATTTTTAATTTACAAAATTTGACATTTAACAATTTTATAATAGTAATAGATTATATTTGTTGCAGTGTCCCAGACGCATGCCAAACATCAGTTAATGGTATTGTCAACAACAGTTGAACATGATCAATTCCGAAACCTTTTCGCTTACAAACCATAACTTGCCCCATACATTATGTTTTGTCCAATGAGACGGAAACCAATTATTCTTCTTTTCTTTTGTTTATGCCGTTTGATCAACCTGGTACAATTCTGCCAATATCCATTATGAAATATAACTATAACTCATAAATATAAATATAAAATCATAACTCAGGGGGTAGTGAACGGTGAATTAAAAGAATTTTGACAGTTGAAGGACAAAGGAAACCGTTTGTTCTTCTTTCTTGGTTTATGGCGTTTGACCATTTGAACCATTTCTTAAAACAGTCTGCATGTGTTTTTTTGTATATTTTATGGCCTGGTATTTAAGACCTTTAAGCCATGTCGTCATTTTAATCACAAAACAATGAAAAGCAGTTTATAACGGTTTTTATTTGTTCTGTAATTTTAATACATAATTTTGTTAATTTAACAATAAAATATTGATGTATCACATATTATTGTTTCTTGGGAGTTTTGACGTTAATCTGACGATTATCACATTTACACTTTGACGGAGAAATGTATCCGCAGGCTTATTGCCTTAAAAATACGATCACTTTGCTATGTTAGTCACAGTTTTATTTCAATGTTTCAATATTGTTATATTAATGCAGAAAACAACACCAAATTTATATATTAAGCATCAAAATAAATAAATATAAAACATTAAAATAAAACTTCAAGTGATGCTTCACTCCGTTTGCTTTTAATTCTCTGAAACAGGAATGTATATTTCCCTATTTTATGGATGACGCTTGTGTCAAACAAGAACCTGAAACAGGCTGATATTACTAATAAACTAATACGTCAAATCAACTAACTGTCAGCCAATTAATAACAACTCTAAACACATGCCTATAATTTATATTAAGTCTTGATTGCGTTGCGATAAATAAAAACGATATCAAATTATGGAACATTTACATAAGGCAATTTGCATGTTAACGTGAGTGATCTGACGACACTGGAGATTATCTGGGACAGGCTCAGTTAACGACAATGTGATGTAGTTTACTCCCCCAATACATATTCTAATGGCAATTGATATTATTATTCATCATCATCAGCAATAAGCATTTTTAGCTTAGTGGTATAATCATGCACGCAGTCTTAGATTTCGAGAATGCAAGGCACACCTGTGACTTTTTAAAATCATGTGCTTGTTAATAATTTAATAATTTCATTTTATCGATGGCGTATCGTTAGGCTAGCAAGATGGACTATAGACTAACTCCTCTCATTCTAAAATGAGACTCGTGTCCTGCAGTGGGACGAAAAATTGGATAGAAGTGGATTAGAAGATGATATGGTGATGATCATGATCTAGATCATATCAGTCCAGAGATGACCACTGCTGGACGTAGGCCTTCTCCAATAATCGCCGCACCGAGCGGCTATGAGCCGCCTGCATCCACCGACAGCCCACGACCGTCACCAGGTCATCGGTCTACCTAGTCGGGGATCGAGGGTGTCGACACACACTACACTTTTAGGTTTGAGATCGCTACTCCAACACCTTAGGGCCCCAATGTTGATGAGTTCTACGAACTATGTGCCCCGCTCACTGCCACTTCAGCATTCTTTAAGTTATATAGCTCAAAAAATCCTTAGGAGAACTATATAGTTCTTAAACACATGCCTATAATTTAGGAAAACTATATAGTTCTCCTAAACTATTTTATTAACCCCATTAGAACTATATAGTTAGGAGAATTATATAGTTCTAATGGGGAAAATTACAGGTTTTTTTCTCTTAGGAAAACATCGAGCATAACTGGCTCCATTGCTCGCTGTGTGACCCTGAGCTTTCTTACGAGTCCCGTAGTCAGTGGCCATGTCTCAGATCCATAGGTCATCACTGGCAACAGTGATACATGTGATATAACAGTGCGCCGTGACGCTATCATTACGCTATGTACGTATATATGTAACTATGTATGTATATACTCGTACATATGTATTTACTTTATTATTTTTTGAACATATATTTAGTGTATAATTTTTATTGTGATTAATATTGTACTATAGAAATATTATATAATAAATTATGTTTAATAGCCCATTCTGTATATTATTTTCTTGCTTTGGTTACTTTTTCATATCTATACGATTGTGAGAATTTGATATATTTAAAACCTGTAAACTGCAGTAGCTTTGTTCGCCTGGTATTTTAACCGACTTCAAAAAAAGGGGTACGTTCTCAATTCGGGTGTATTTTTTTATGTTTGTTACCACATAACTTCGTCATTTATAAAGCAATCTTAAAAATTCCTTTTTGTTTGAAAGGGGACATACTCAAGGGAGTCCCATTTTATTTTTATGGGCATTGGATCTTGGATTCTGGAGATATACCAGGAAACTTCTGAAAATCGAGTAGAAAAATGTTTACTGATTGAGTTATTGGTAGGTTTGTGACAATCCAAGACTAGGTAGGTATTTCTTATTGAACTCCTTAATGATAAAGAGCACGAATCTGAAAGGTAGACAATGGAATTTCATCATAAAATAAAGTAATCTAGCCGTGTTTAGGTTTAATGGAATTGTCATGAGATGCACTGTGGCCCAGACGGTGGCCACGTTGCTCCTCCGTGTCATTGGATGGACGCTCGTCAATCAAGCTGAGACGGTGAGCACGTTAATCTTCTGTCTTGTTGGATAGACGCTTGTAGACCAAGCTGAGACGGTGGGCGCGTTGATTTTGCGTTTCATTGGAAAGAGGATAGCGAAGTAATCTGAAACGGTGGGCACGCCTTTCGATATTTTAACTGTTTAATACTTTTTTGTAAAAAAGTTTATTATAATGCGGGCTTATAGTAATAAGCTCGCATTTCGGAAAGTCTCTTTTCATGCATTTCACTTTTGAAATTAACTTGGATGTGGATTTCCTAGTTTGAGATAGACGTATTTCGCTTTCTACGCTCGCCTCATTTAAACGACGCTTCCTCACATAGGCAGCGCGTTTAATAGGTCTACCCATACCCGTAATTGATAAATAAGTTACACACAGAAAGTACATTCACTGAAAAACGAGAAATAAAAATTTTCAACCAAAAATTGTTTCAAAATCAATTTCAAAGGAAAATCTACTGTAAAAATACATTGAAAATTAAAAAATAATTACGTTATTCATTTATTTCACTTAATTTGATGATACAATCAATTTACTACAACAATAATATACAATTATTGTTATTTTTAGAGTCGATGCCAGCCATAAACCTTTACAAATATACATATCCAAAGTACCATAGGTATATATCTATTCGATTGTGATTTCTTCTTGCTTAGAATCGTCTTAACATATTTAGGCTGGCACCGACTCCAAAAATAACAATAATTGTATATTATTGTCGTGGTCAGTTAATTGAAATAAATGAATAACCTAATTATTTTTTAATTTTCAGTGCATATTTACAGTAGATTTTTTCGAAGTTGGTTTTATTTTTTGTTAAAAAAAGTTTTATCATATTATTATTTACAGAACATGTTTTAAATGCACGCCAATTTTTTCCTAATCGGTTCAGCCATTATGCCATGATGCACTTAAGTACAAATATCATTCGTGACATCGGTAAGATTTAATAGACATTAGCGAAGGCATAGCATCACTGCACATTGGCGACAGCCGACACGTAAAACTGTCGCAATCATTGCATTAGTGTAACGCCTACCTCCTCCAGCACTGTCCTCCATTGACTTATGAGGTGCGAAATCAGCAATTACCAAACTAGATGATTACACGATACACTCCAGTTATAACTAACTACGTCCTATTACACCAAGTCGATTGATAGCTGACTTTATATTTTTAACGACTTTATAAATATATTTTTAAACCTCAACTTTTGCTATTTAACGACGAAGAAATGGAGATGTTATTTAGTCCAGTAAGGCATTGCAGTTTTTTTTGTCAATTACCATTTTACCAGAGAAACTACTAGACAAATTTCAATGCCGTTTTTGCATTACTTAGGCATCACTTCAGAACAGATTCTTAAATATAATATATTTCACTTAAAGACTATTTAGTCGTCATTTTCCAGGTCACGTTTAAATTTGTATGTAGAAATTAATTTTGATGTGTCTAAACTGACAGCATCAAAATTGATAGCTATCTCGTTTTGGCATTTGACATTAGAAAAAGATAGGGATAAATTAAATTTAGTTAAGTTCTGTTACAGCAAAATCACCACCGATGTGATTTTTACATTATTCACGACAATTAATGGACGCTACATTAAATTTGTGTTCTTTTTCATTATTTTCAGTGATTTCAAGTGATTTTTAATTACGAAAATAATAAGTCACCGCTTAAAAAAATTATAAAATTATTATTATAACAACCCTAGGTTCGAAACAGAAAATAAATTAAAAAGTCTCGAATCTTCCATAGAGGACTATAGGTGACAATAGTCACTAACCATGGGCCGCACACTTGCCTGCTCTATCCAAGATATATAAAAAAAACTATGAACCGTATTATTATAGTTAAGCACGACACGCCATACAATTATTATAGTTTTTAAGAGTATATGTGTCACGCACGACGTTTAATCAAAATCTTAGTCTATTATATCCAGCACTTGCCCGCCATCTTGCGGTATTTTAATAAAGTGTTCTAATCACAATAGCAAAAAACGCAATTATTTCAATTGCATGGAAAAAATAAATTTTAAGAGTGAAGTCGTGCAACGAAATATATTTTTTACGGTCTTAAATATCATCACAGATACCACTCAGAATAAAATGGCAGGGTGCCAATGAGGAAAATAAATAAATCAGTTATATTGTGACAACGGTTCTTTTTGAGTCATCATTGATTAATTTTGACTTTGACGACTGATTGTTTCCGTGGCAGTGACCCTGCTTTCTGTACCAATTGGTCCCGAGTTCGAATCCTGGTAGGGACAAACCTTCTGTGATGAGCACGAATGTTTGTACCTGAGTGGTTTACATATGATATGTGTTAACATTTATCTATATATAAGTATATCATTGTCTAGTACCCAAAACACGGGTTGTGTGGGAAAAAAATGTCCACAATACATTATTATTATATTAACTTTTTTTAACGAGACGAAATTCATAATAAGTAGGTAAATCATTCATTCATCAATCTTCAATAATAGTGAACAATATTGATGTATTAGAATACAGCTGTGACTGAAAAAAGTCTCAATATAATGTGACACGCTGGCCACTTTATTGTTAACTTGAAAAATATTTCATGTCTTGGAAAAATATTCGCTCGCCACTCGCAGAAATGGCGCGAATTTGAAACTGATTGCCATTATAAAAAATTGAAAACTAATTAATACAATAGGTAATAAAATAATAAAATGTGTTCAGGAATTCTAAATTCCTGAATTCATTTTTATTATTTTCTTACTTGTACCACACAAAAGGCAATTTTAGTAAATACCAACATTGTGTTGATTTTTACCTACAAAACCAATAGTAGAATTATGACTAATTATCATAGTTCTTGAAATTTGAGATCCGACAACTTTTGCGAATATAACAATTTTAATAAATGAAAAGGCACAATAAAAGCCCTTTTAAAGTTTACATATAAATAAATGGAAACTTTTCAGCACAAAAACGTGATGAATTACGACGTGCTAACACCGAATTACCCACAGGTAACGATTACACGGTTAACGCAAAAATGATACCGTGCTATAAAGCACGCATCCATAGAACGATGAGAAATTAGTGAGGAGAATCGTAAAATGCACTCGCCGGACCGAGTAACAATCACCGGTATCGATTGATATAAATCGCTAATTTTAATGTTCCAGTACGAGTATCAGTTTACAGTAGGTCATTCGAGTTAAAACGATTGTGAGAAGTTAAATATTTGCGTTGTGCTCAAAACGTACTTACATTTTCTACTTTTTGGAATTTTATTCCCCTAAATTCTTATTATAAATTGTATATGTCAACTTATTGTCGTATCTCTAGTGTTCGCAATAAAATTCAGAGTTAATTTCAAACTCTGCCATCTCTCCTAGATAAAAAGCGAAAAGATCCATTAATTTCACTTCTCTACGCAATTAACCATAGCTTTTCCTATTTTCTTAGAGGTTATCTTTATAACAAAATGAATAAAATCTTTCAGTTAATATACTTCCAAATAATACTTGCAATGTTATACACGTAACTGGTTAATTTCCTTAGACTATGAGAAGACTGAAAGTCTCCTATTAGTCTAAGGTCTCCTCATAGTCTAAGTATTCCTCATTGTTTCCTAATAATTGCATATACGAGTCTATAAGTATATTAAAGACAGAACAAAAGTATTTAATGCAAAAGCCTGTGCATTCTCGATCGTTCACTATTAAAAACAGACAATTTATATAAGTAACACTCTCAAACCCGGCGGCTCAACCCTTCATGCTGCGTGGACAGTGAACACAAAACAAAATACTTTTCTTAACCAACATAGTTACGAGATTGGCCCGCGATGTTCAGCATTACGGGCTCATAAAAGCTTATAGCATACACTTCCATTATCCTTCATAAGACACGGTCCTTATGCGTTCCGTGCGAGTGGCAGCCAGCTCCCGTGGTCACTACTTTATCGGCACTTAACTTTAAGCTGAGGTTACATGATACGTAAGTGCCTGTAATTGGTAAACTAGCGGCAAACTAAATTGCAGTAATTTGTGGATTATATTTAATAGAATTTATTAGAGTTACGGTGTTACGTGGGCGTGTATCTGGACTTTTTAACTATGCTTTTAAGTTTTAATATTTCTTCTCTTAAGTTACAGACGGTCATAGTGGATATAAGAGATAATACAGAAATCTTCATAAAAGCTGATTTTGACAAACACGAACAACCCCATACACAATAGATACGTGACAACCCAGTTCGGGCGCATGTGAGCGTGTATTTTTGTGTGCATGCGCACTTGTGTGCGTGCGTGCGCGCGCGCGCGCGCGTGTGCGTGTGTGTGTGTGTGTGTGTGTGTGTGTGTGCGCGCGCGCGCGCGCGCGTGCGAGTGTGTTTGTGTGTGTCATTGTGTATATTAATTAATTATACTTGTATATGAATAATTGTAACTTATGCACAATCACACAGTAATTGGTTCCATCAAGTTCGGTGAGTTCAAAAGTGCGGTAAACGTTCTCAATTAAATTTACAACATCTGGCTCGTAATTTAATTAAAAAAATTCAGAGTAATATTCGCGGCGACGAGCGCTCTCAAAATTGCGCGCCTTTATCTACCTACCATCCACGCCGATAACAGCGGGCCTAAATTCCCTTTGTATGTTATTTTTGCATCCTTTATCGTTTATTTTTAAATTAACCGCCCCGGTAATAACTGTAATAGTATAGTTTTTGATTAAATTCTGCCAAAACCAATACTTAAAATTTATCAAAGTGTTATCGTCTCGCTGGGACGATTTGCGAGGAAGCACGTTCGACCATTAGCAAACTGAGGGAAATAAAAATGACTTAAGGACCTCCTCTTTTATGTTTCGATAATGAAGTTTTGGTCTAGACATTAATTTGTAAATTTATAATATTAATTTGATATTACGAAGGTTAAGCCTAGACATAATTAAACTAAAATAAATATAATGCAATTTTGATATAGATACTTGACCGCTGAATTATTTATTGAGATAACTTCGTGCACGTTTGGTTATAGAAAAAAAAATATTTTTGTTATATGTATTTAATGTCTTGGTAACAAGACCTTTAAGCTAAGTTTTTGTTTAAAAAAAGACGAATTATATATGTACCAAAGAACTGACAAAATTTTTATATATTACAGAAATTTTCGGGCGCTTTCGTTCCTAGATTTTTTAATCGATAGCCTTTGGCATCAATCAGTTTATGCCCATTTACGTAATAAAATTACAAAATTCAACGCAGAAATACCAGAAACTTATAAAAATAGCAACGAAACTATATCATAGATTTCTGGATAAACGCAAAATCGATTCAAATGATTGAACGAATTTTAACACTAAATAATTAAAACATAATTAATAGTACGACAATAAACTCAAGGATATGTATTTCCGACATAAATTGTGGAAATTAATAGTCTACAAACAGTCTTATCTATCAAAGAAAAACGCGTCGAAATCGTTTCAGTTGTTTAGATGATAAGCCCGGGTAAACAAGTAGACCGACAAAAAATTTAAAAACGCCTTTTTGGGTTTTGGTTACTTGTAAATAGGCATATGAGTTTAAGAAAAAAAAACCTTTATTTTAAATCGCAATTTTATTTATTTTATAGATTTGGCACTGCAGATTTATGTTTCATAATTAAACATTTATGTCGCATATTCGTTGCCATAATAAAATTTTAAAAAATAATCGGCCTGTGGGAATCCCCTGCTAGACTTGGGTCTCCTGCACAAATGTGAGGCGTTTACCTTTTTCAGGGTTTTTAAAAAACCTTTATTCGAAATTTTGCAAATAATTCTCAATATCGCGCCCCTCTTATACTCGTAAGATATATAATCAGTGTGTCAAGGGCTTGCACGCAAGATCAAGTGATAGCTTCCACTTCACCTTTGTTTTCGCAAATTATAATAAATACACATTTTTTGCTCGAATTCATGTGTATAACAAACTACGGTGACAAAAAAACGCAAATATTACGTCTTAATCTGGGGATGAATTACCGCAATCGAGGAGGCGGTGCCCACGGAAGGTCTGGATGAAGCAATTTGTGGCAATCAAGGGGACAATAACAATTTATCACTATTATGTGCCTTTGTCGGCCATTTGATAATCCGATGACTTAACTGCACAAAATTGTGACTGTGGTAGGCTAATTGAGAAAATTATAGAATTATTATATTGATGATTTGAACTTTAATTTGTTTTGTTTTTTTTAAGTTTGGTGCGTTGGTACATTTAATAGAAAAAAACGTCAGAATACCCAAACAAATTTTAAAATATATAGATATAACACACAGTTTTTTTATATATAACATTGTAATTGTTCTGTTTTAAAAGTACTTATCATATATTAATATTATTTTTATTGATTTTTTAACCTAAAAACACCTTGTTGAAACTGCATCGCAGAAGCATTGACATAAATAAATATAATTGACATAAACACCG
>WUAW01000697.1:2679-14854 GCA_017165845.1 Thaumetopoea pityocampa | reverse complement strand
TGCCGGGCACATGTTGAATGAATTTAAATTCTTAGTTATGTAGTAATAAGAGTGAATATAAGTTGCACATTGCAAACGGTATGACACGTTCCGAAAGTGGCATGCGGCGTCCTTAGTAAAACAATACCTATAATGTATAATAAACTAACTTAGCACGCGGCTCTTACTAACTAACTTTGCATGGTCTCATTGTACTAGGTATCCATCGAAATTTATGGCGCCCGGGTGCACCGCATCCTTTGAACCCCTGGGTAAAGACGACCCTGACGACACCCATTTTGTCGAAAGCTTTTTCGTATGCAATTGTTCATGCAATATGTTGGAAACTAGTTCATATAAGATGTTTACAGTGTTAGTAATAGCCAGATATCTCTCAACTTCACTCGTCGATGTTTCTATACGATATTGTGAATTTTCGTGATCACTTCTGGAGTGGTTACAGGAGTGGTTACCTCAATTGGACATCCTGAGGGATGAGGGTCTTCCGTACTTGTTCTACCACAACAAAACTCAGTAAACCACTTGTGAATCATCTTAAGTGACGGAGAAGATTCACCATAATACTTATCAAGAAATTTTTCGTTTCTGTGATGTTATTTTTTTTTGCGTAAAATGTAATGTTTTATCAACATTCGAAATTCACTTTTTCCATTTTAGCAGCGAAACAACAACTTGTCCGATGTAAACGACTGACAAAGCAATACTAATTCAAATATCAGTATGAAAATTCGTTTGTATATCCTCAAAACAATGACCTGTCTAAAGATGTTGATATCGCAGATATCTTACTTGGTACAGATGTTATTAAAATTATCTACAACTGAGATTTCAGAGTTTTCCTAATGGACTTTCCATCTTATCTACTATCTTCGGATTTATTATATCCGGCCATGTTCCTGGTCGTTCTCCCGAAGATGACACCAAATATGAACAGGTATGTTCATTTCAAATAGTGGAAGGTTCTGGAAGGTCGAATAAGCCCCGAACTACAATCCTATAGACCAAGGATGTGAGGACTTCCTTAAGACTACCACTGCCTCTGACAATGACGGTGAATCTATGTTTCTTCTTTTCTTTCTATATATGTGGTTCTTCTGTTCTTTTAACCGAACCGTTCTTTCCTCAGCAAAATCGACTAATAGCTATGGTCACATCACTAGCAAATTACCATGTCAATAGTCGGAGACATCGGACATTGGAAATGGATAGTATATATTCGGGCTCATAGATCAATTTCGGGCTCTCGGATATTCACTCGCTAGGGGGGGGGGGGGGGGGGTGTGACCGAAATAACAACCGCAGTTTATAATAAACTTACGTACACGTTTATTTACTACTTACAGAGGATTTCGTTTTTCTTGTCATTTGAAATAAAATGGCAATTTCTACAGCGCATCGAATTTTTACATTTTTTTACTCAAACTAATTTTTATACTATGGATATTTACTTTTTAATGAATAATTTTTCTAAAAAAATTACAGCTAGTTTCACGTTTAGTTTATGGCCGATTAGTTTTGTTTAAATACATACATCTGTTAGTTTCATTTAATAGGTATTTAATATTTAAAAAAAATTGAATAAGTTTGATTAGAAATTATTGGTAAGTACAAAAGTTTTTATTTCCTGTATCGGCAGTGGTTGATTAATGAAAATATTATTCTATCAAATATATATTTCACATAGACATTAAAATGAACACACAAAAATGTAGGAAATCTTTAGTAAACATATGATTAATATTTTTTAATGTTTATGGGAAAATATTAATTGTGCCAAACGCTGTGTTAAATTTCAGTGTTTAGTAGGTAAGTAATATTTATATTAAGGATTTGGCGACAGAAGCATTCCCTATATAATTATACCAAAATATTTTTTAAATAAAACATAATATTTAAAAATATCAGTTTTGAATCAGAAACTGGAGCTGGTTAGGTAAAAAGCAGCCATATGATATTTTTCCCTAAATTAATTTATAAACAGTTATAATAATTTGGACATTATGAATTTTTTGTAGCCAGTATCAGTATTAATTAACAACGGATATGCGAGTTAATAAATAAACGAAGTGCGATGGACAAAAAATGTTTATAATTCCTTTAATTCCCTTATCGCAAGCACACATTTTCGAAAAAAAAAATACTGGCAAAAAGAATCATAGTTTTTTTATTCATTTAAGAAAATACACTTTAGAAACTTGTTTTGGCAAATCAATTTATAAAATCAATTTATATTTGAGTGTGAAAATTAACAGCAAAATATACGAGCCTGCTATATCTACCAATTATCTAAGGTGTGCACAGTTAGGCCTGTTTAGCGCTCTCGAATTAACTCGAGCGCACACGTTAAGTGGTTATAATGCTTAGTGTTATATACAGGTGGTTAAATAATGCTCAAATAATGCTTATTATTCGTATATTTTCCTTATTTGACTGATTTCTGCATAACTAGTTCTCAATTTAGAATCTGACGACGACTACCCTTGCGGATAAAACGAAAAGTCAGATATTACGCAATTACTCTTACTTCCTTCGTCAAATAACGAGTTTTTCAGGTTAAACAAGACTTCAGAAGAATTGTTCAGGCTTTCAAAAAAAATGAGAATTCGAAAAATTTTTTGTGAAAAAAAAAACTGCAAAAAATTTTAAGTACGTAAATTTATTTGCAGTTTTTTTTTTCAGATTTTTTTCATCTATCGTATCTAGGTACTTATACGGTTATATTACCAAAATCAGTTCCTTTTCCATATAGAAGAAGGAAAGAAAGAAATTTTAATTTGAATTATACTGCTTTTTTTAAAAATTGTGGATAGCATGAAAAAAAAATCGAAAGGCCTTTCATCTTAGCATAATGCTGTGGCACTAAATCACAGGGCTAATTTTCAGCTGGGCCTGTGGCATGAGTGCACCTGGAACACAAACTAAGGGCCCCCGGCCTGGTAGGGTCTCTAAATGCTGTTGTCATTAGCTCACACGTAATATTCTTGCAGGCATATTGACGACAGTAGATTTACGTCATTTTACTGCCAAAACAGTGATCAATTTCTTATAATTAATTCAGAACAGTACACTTCGATGACATTTGCTCATTAAAAAGGCCCCCAAACTGTGTACTAAAGGGCCTCTATATTTAAAATAGCCCTGGCCAATATCTAATTTAAAAAAAATGGAACATAACAAACAATTGGCTTTTGAATATTACTATTACATAACTGTATATGAACACTGTTTATCATGGTCCAAATTCGAAATATAGTTTAAAAATATTTAAATACTTTACTTTTTTATCATTTTATATGTGACTTTATTACTAAGATAGGGGGCTAAAAATATCGCAAATCTTTGCAGGCCGTTTATGATAATAATGCCGGGCACTTTTTTTAATGTTTTGTTTTCAATCAGTAATATGCATCGTTTTCAACTTGTAATATGCATCGTTTTCAACCAGTAATATGCACAGTTTTCAATCTGCAATATGCATCGTTTTCAACCGGTAATATGCACAGTTTTCAATCTGTAATATACATCGTTTTCAACCGGTAATATGCACAGTTTTCAATCTGTAATATGCCCAGTTTTCAACTGGTAATATGCACAGTTTTCAATCAGTAATATGCCCAGTTTTCAACCTGTAATTTGCAAATCAATTAATAACTTTGCGGTTGTTCTGGAAGTAACTTTTCAATATAGTGTCGCCGTACCTTTAAGAGTATTTGTGATTCGTGGTCGTATGAATAAGGTCTCGTCTTTCAATCCAAGGTTCCGGTTTCCACTAGAGAATAATAATTTCATATTTCTCTCTATTTTACACATAAGTGGATAATGCATAGTGATTCAATGATAGTGGTAAGATCATACTAACGATCGTATGGGGTTACAGGTGTGACGTCAGATAAATCTAGTACACAGTCACTTATTTATAATTTAACTTACGAAAACTTATTGCTTGTTAAGTTTATTTTGGAATATTTTTAAAAATTGTGTAATTTCCAAGCGATGTCTGTGAAACGTACGCTGGATGTCGTACGCCAAGATATGAAAAAAATTGGAAGCATGACGTCACTGGGGGTTATAAAGATCGTGTAAAATGGAGACTGTGAAAGCGCAATTTGGCAATTAAACCCTGGAATTAAATAACGCGAAGAAGAAAATCAGTAATTCACAAATTTCCCACATACATTAACAATATTGGACTATCTAAATAATACATTAATTTAAATAATTTTAATTAAATACGTATTTTATTATTTTCTTAAAAATAAATTAGTGATGTGTTTACATTATTGCTTTCAAATTTCACATTAAAATTAATATTGCACCTAAAATTACTTTATAATAATAGCCCATTTACTATTTATCCACTCATTGTTCTTGAAGACATTGAAGATTATTCTTTAAATCAATTCCAACGTCAACGCCAAAAAATACATATATCTATATATTTTTCGTTCAACAAAATATAGTGAATGGGGCTTAGCAGACACAATTAGCTCCAAACTTTATAACACAAGTATGCACCGGTGTATGTATGGAGTAAATGTTGTTTTGTGACATACAGACAGACGACTTGTCGAAATTATAAGGCATTCTACTTTTACTATGGAAATAATAAACAAAAATAATTGGTTAAAATCTAAACCTGTAAATAAAATTCCAACATCAGTGAGTTATTTTTGAATTTATGACTTCGGAATTTTTTTTTGTTAGTGTCTTTGATATTTAAAATGAAATATCCGTTTTTACTCGTAAGTAATCCGGGGATTAAAATATACACAAAAGTTTTCCGACTAAATATTCCGAACGACAGATTAGTTGAAACAAATCCTGCCGTGATAAGGTCACGATGTTATTTTCTTAATACATATATGCTACAAAATAAAAATAAACACCAAAAAAAAAACGATGACAGTAAGAATTTCCTTTTAAACTCCATACACACTAACCAGCCAGTACACGCGTTTCACGAGTAATGTGTCAAAAATATAAAAAAGTTTACAAAAAGAGTATAAATAATTTTATTTACCAATCCATAAATCTACCATTAGCAATTATCACTAACACAAATTATTGCTTAATCATAATTAATTACTACATCCATTAAGTTACAATAAGCGGAATTTACATTTGTTTCGCATTATTAAAAAATACTTGCTTATGAAGTTGTTATTTAATGTTACCGGAAATAAAACCAACTGACAATATTGGTTTTTTACTGACGTTACTAAACATAAACATTCTCATTCTTCCTTATTTATGGATGCGAAAAACTAAGCGCATCACTAGCTTGCTTTATTTCCGGTAAGAATCGTCTATCTCACGAAGTTTAGTTTCTTATAGTAGGTACTTTATAAAAGATGCTATTATGAAGGACGTAAGCTCTACAGTAGAATTTGAAATATCGGTTCAGTCTGCGAGAAATGCACTACGGAGTTCGAATACAACCGATAGAGGTAGGTATTGTCCTGAATCCTACTAGTAGAATGATAGTTTGGGAGTAATAGTTATCTGTAACAAGGAAGTGGTCTGAAAAATGGCCTTACGTTGTATTGTAATTGGCAATGCTTTTACCATACCCCTTTTATGTTCGAAGTCTCACAAGATTGCATTTGTGCACAAACCGACAAATAATGTAATGACTTTAAAATTTCTGGCGATCGATCAACACCGTGTGACTCTTGTGGACCCAATCGAATGTAGCAGTTTTCCAACTACCCTCATATTCCGAGTCGCAGATTTTGCGGTTCACCCACATATTAGTAGAACCACAATGACCGAACCGTAATCCTAAGGGAACTTTACCGTTTGAACGCAAGGAAAATAGTGCTTAATAGTCAGTGCAGGCCGTTATCACCTCCGTATCCTTGTCCTCAGTGGGGCGGAATGCATCAGTCATTTTCTACTAGTAAAAAATGACGCGAAATAGTAGAAAAAACGATGTCAGGGAACCTGTTTGTTGGTAACTAGGAATTACCTGTAAATTTAGGTAGTGTTCAATTTTACTTGGTAAAGATATAAGTGTTACTTAGAACCGTTCTTAGTTTATTGCGCAAGGAGATATCTGATTTAAAAGTTCTGATAAATAAGGATACTTTGGATTATAACCGATGGCTGTAACAAGTCCTATTTCAGCTCAAAATAAAGATGGGTAAATATGAAAGATAGCCTTTTTTTCTAAATGTTCCAGAAAGCTCAATACTGGCTGCCATGTTATCATTGTCAAATAAAACTGAATACCGTTATCAAGAAAAAAATAAATAAAAAGAAAGTTTGAAATATCATGAATTTATGACACAGTAAACTTCGTGAAACAGAATGAGCACAGTTTAAATATAACTATGAGTATTGAAGCGAAAATGATCTTACGTATTGTAAACTCATAGGATCGCTTATAACTACAATACACTACGTACATACTTGTTAATAAATTCATTTTATATACGGATGCGATATTGGGTTCAAAAATATTATTACTTGTTATGCATTTAATATATATATACCTATTATATATTAAAGATTTAAAAATATTTGCGCATTGCGCTCATAGCATAGTACAGCTAGATTACAGTACAGTACTTGTCAGTGGGGGTCATAATTGTCAAAGAAAAAATAAACAAGGGTTGACATAAGCGCATTTTCCGACTCCGTACCTATCCGTTGTTACTTCGGCGTATTGTTAGTTCGGTTGAACGAAATTAGCTGATGATATTGGTATCAATTCCGATGTAACACAGACTAAATTTAGACTTTCCCTATCTTTTTCTAATGCCAAACACCAAAACGAGACAGCAAACATTTTTAACGAGTACCAACCTACATTTCTGTTAAAAGGTACAAAATAATGTTGCGTTGCATTGTAATCTTTTGTCGGTATGTTCCGAGATTGTCTCTAAATCTTTTAATTATGACGTGTCTAAACGAAATTGACCGCACCAAAATTGTAGCTATCTCGTTTTGACGTTTGACATTAGAGAAAGATAGGGAGAGACTAAATTTAGTTAAGTTCTGTTACAACTGAATTACCACCATTGTCACGATGCACACGTCACAGTGCTGTCGTACTGTACCTTGTTTAGTTGTTAACTTTAAATATACAAATAGATTTAGACCTTAAATATATATGTCATATGATTCAGTTTTACACTTGATAAGTAAATATAAGGTACAGTTGATTCAGTGCCTTATAGTGTATTTTTTTCTCCCCTTCAAAATTAATTCGCTAGAGGTAACTAACTCAGATTTTGTGCGCAAGTATGGTAACATTCATAGGGTAACTTAGACTAGAGGGGTTTGTCGGTAAGCCGTGTGAGCATCACCTAAAGTTTAACGCCTGTCACCTAAAGTTTTATTTCAGTGTTTTATATTAATTTATTGTGTTGTTTGATATGTGAATTTGGTGTTGTTTTGTGCATTAATCGTCCATAATTTTAAATATTGAAACATTGGAATAAAACTATGATTTACATTGCAAATCGATCGTATTTTTTCAAGGCAGTAGGCCTACGGGAATTTTCGCCCAATCAACGTGGCAATTGTCGGATTGATCTGAAAATTTCCAAGAATTAATAAAATGAAATATATCAGCATTTTACTGTGAAAATTATATAACTACGTTAGACAAGGCTGTATCAGCTTGGATCTCTTTGCCTTCCCTTAAAAAGGGAAAACTTATTAAAAAATATATTAATTTAAAATAGACTTGTTTTTTTTCTGAAGTAATGGATGGACATAATTTTGCACGGATATAGTATAGTTAAATGATAATGGGATATGTACCTATGTGTTATTATAAAGTTTTAAATGACAGTTCTTTTGTCATTTACAGAGCCCAAATATATGTACACATATATATAAAAAAAAAACATTTTTTATAAGTACAGTTTTTAAATTAAGAGTCGGTAACGTAAGCTACTTTTTATCTTGGAACAGTATTTTGTCCTCGAGGGATAGTTTAAATATGTAGAGCATGCGGGCAGAGCCGCAGTAAAAGCTAGTAATGCGAAATTTTATGTACAATGTTACCATTTAACTACACATCTGAACTTACTTTGATTTCTATGTTCATGGTACGACTAATATTCATCATTGATAATGAACCTGAATGATTTGAATAAATTAAAATTAAGGTTACTACGGCATTTTCGTACAACACCCGATTGAAAATACTGTCGAGTTATAGAGCGTGTTAGAGTATAGTTAAGTTCTGTTACAGTAGAATTAACACCATTGTCTGGCAATTCAATGAACGAACGTAACGTATGAGTGATAGAGCTGAAGCTAACCAATTGTCTCTTTCTATGACTCGTTGTGGAATATTTATCATCGAGCACTGTAAACAATCTGTTCAATTAGATTACAAGTCGGTTATTTATTTCCTTAAAAATTATATCAAAACAAAGACTGCTGCACTTTGCTATAGATTATCTTCACAACTCTTTAAAAGCTTATTCTAACATTCATTGGTGTCTTTTTAGGATTGTAAAAAAAATAATTAAAATTAAAAAGACTGTAACGTGAGAATTTCGAACGCTGATTGGTCAAATGCAATCATACGTAGTGTGTATAAGGCGATGATGGCGGCTGTGCTCAGTCGAAGTCTGTCCGTCGATGAGAACAGTGGTGTTAGTTCGTCGGCGTGCGCCGTGTGAGCGCCACCTAGTGTGTGAAACTGGAATATATCGCTGACCTGAAATTGAATAATAATCATTTTATTAAAATTACATACAGATAAAACAATAATTAACTTAAAGCGAAAATATTTTAAGAAAAGTGCACTCTTGTCGGTAGGTACGGTACCCATAACGCCGGCCGCATTTCTTCGTTGTATAGGTATTGCTACTAGGGGCATTCAATAATTAGTGAGAATGAGGTATAAACTCTTTGGATCCAAATCAAAGTAAATACTGGCTGATAAAGCTGCATTATTGATTAGATAAAAAAAAAGAAATTATTTGAATATCCTTTGTTTTTTGAAAATGGAAACTTTTGTTGTTGAAAATGGAGACAATTGAATTGCGCGCGGTTATTAAGTATCTGTGCTTGAAAAATTTTACTATAGTACAAGTTAATCAAGACTTACGATCTACTTTAGTACATAACGCTCCCCCGTATTCCACAGTTGCACGTTGGTGTGCAGAATTTAAACGTGGAAGAACATCCACCAAAGATGACCCTCGCTGAGGTCGCCTTACGACGATAGTGACCGACGAAATGGTTAAGAAAGTCCAAAAAATTGTTTTAGCAGGTCGTCGTGTCACAGTACGTTTTATTGCTGAGAAAAGAAAGATTTCGACTGGTAGTGTACATAGAATTTTACACGAATGCTTGGGAATGGAAAAGTATCCGCACGCTGGGTCCCTAGAATGTTCACCGATGCACAAAAATAAACCAGGCTGAACATTTCTCGAGCTTCTTTGGAACTGTTGCAACAAGATCCTGACCTTTTTTTGACTTGATTCATAACCAAGGACTTGATGAAGGATTATTTGGAAAAGACCATCATCTCCAACCCCTAAGAAATTTAAGGCGACTCCTTCCACCGGCAAGAGAATGGGCTCTCTTTTCCAGGGTAGTAAAGGGGTGGTCATGATTGAATATCTCGACCATGGAGCTACTGTTACGGGCTCTTTGTATGCGGAACAAATAAAAAAAATGCGTTATGAAATCTGCGAGAAACGACGAGGCAAACTAGCAAAAACTGTTGTTCCATCAGGATAACGCCCCGGCTCACAGGTCCGCCGTTAAGATAGCTGCAACTTGAGATGCTGGCTTCGAAATACTTGAGCATCCTCCATATTCACCCGACCTTGCCCCTAGTGATTTCTATCTATTTCAAAGGTTGAAGGAGTATCTGAGAGGACAAAAATTCGAAGATGATGAAGCAGTAGTGACTGCAGTACGTGAATTTTCACGTTCGGAGGATGAAGAGTTTTTTAAGAAAAAAATTTTACGCTTAGAAAAAAGATATTTCAAGTGTAGGCTAAAAGGCGACTATATCGAAAAATAAAATAACATTTAATAAGAGTTAGCGGCAACATACTCATTCTCACTTCGTACGAACGCCTCTCGTAAACGTTAAGCTAAATAGTGGCCAGCATTCTGATCACCTGTTCTGCTAACCAGCCGGGCCGCGATCTCTTTGAAAAATTGATTTAATAGTTATTAATCCTCGTTCCTCTTCAAAAAGAATATTTTTTCTTATTTTCCTTGATAATGATAAATTTAAAGGTGTATTTATCTATAAATATCTCTTCTCGGTACAACCTATGCTATGAAATTTGACGGAGAGGGGAGAGATATAGGCATCATTATTATCATCACTGTTATATTCATATTTGTCAGGGAGAATTCAGTCTTTTAGTCAGTCCGGCAAATACACTCAAGTATACGAGTAAGCGACCCCGGCCCACCGAGCCACTACTGTTTCCTCTTACTCTTTCTGAGATGCTCTTATCCTATATCCTATAGTTCTATTCCCAAATTCTATATTCCTTGCTCAAGACACCTTTCCTACATCATCCTCTTTCCGTAAAAACACAGTGAGGAACTTTAATCATTTTGAACCTTAAGCCCTCTTTTCGCCTCCACGAGAAACGGAACGTGTCGGGTGGCGAACCACGACGCCGCCATTTTAAGGTTCAAAAGTGTTAAAATTCCTCATTGCATTCCCACGAAAAGGAATGAAAGAATGAGGTTGAGGTTGGAAAGGTGTATTGAGTAAGGAATATGGAAAAGGCCTATAGGATATAGGATACTACTATTCTGTAAGGAGTAGGAAGAGGCAGTAGTAACTCGGGGGGCCGGGGTCGCTTACTCGTATACTTAAGTCTATTTGTCAGACAGGCTAAAAGACTAGGTACTCCCTGACCAAAAGTATGTATGTAAAGTAAATTCACCTCGTTCCAGCCGTATCTGTTCTTGGCCTGCACAATGGCCTCGTACATGGCTCCCGGCTGCAGGTTCTTCAGCTCGTGAGAGACACGGTGCGTGAGCGAGCCCGCCGGCTCCGGTGCTGGAATCACCACGTCGTGCCAGCGACCTGGCTGCTGAAACGTCTCGTTGATCTGAAATAGATTCGAACAACGATTGCTGGCTGCTGTTTTTTCTACTACGTTCCTTACGGAGTATCTATGGAGTTGCCCTGACTGATCGGTTGAGAAATAGCGTGATAGTCTTTGCCTGCACGTATTGTGAACCTAGAAGAAAATCGCTTCATACAGGTGATAGGCATGTCTACGAATTTATACTATTGCCATAAAATTGGCTTAACAGCTTTCTTTTAATACAAAACTAATGTTACAAGTACACTTCTGGACAATTTCATTATTATAGCTATTATGAGCTCTTCACAAGAAGCGACAAGTCGTCTGGTTGAACTTCGTGATTTTATTATGTCAAATAATACTGCGAAATGGATTATGGGCAATTATGTGATCGCATCCTACCACATTACATAGTACCATATATCCACGATAGATGGCACTAATCTTAAATGTCGATTTTACAGTCATAAAAGCTGAATCGCAATGATGAAAAGTTCACAGCAACTTAATATATGTAAACCGTCTTGAAATTAATCGTTTGCGAGTGGCAGGCCCCGTCAGACGTAAGAACATTTTGGCTGAAAACGCTTCCCTTTTCCGATACTGTCACTCCCAGCTATATTGTTGAACCTGTCACGATCATCAATGAAGATGATATATGATTATGATCGTGATCATCATCGAATATCATCGCTTTACAAAACTGTTGAGTATGATCTACTATTGGCCCCGAATAGGAGACCTCGGAAGTCGTATAAAAATAGGTTGTATCTTATGCTACTGTTGCACTTACTGCTAGCTGTCGATACAGCAGTCTCAGTTCGTCGAGCGGCGGGTAGCTATCCACGGCGAAGGCCAGCGTGTATCTGGTGTGGGAGCGGGCGAGCGGCGCCGACGTGAACCGCGCGGGGCCAGGTCGGCCTGACACCTCTACGTGTTGGCGAGCGCGACCCAGGCTGTTGTCGGCCACGCAGCTGGAGAATAAAAATTGATTATTAAAGTGGTGGTATTATCTACTTCATATAGTATAATATGCGGTGGTAATGCGTTCCTTGCGGAGTATCTGTGGAGTCATCCTGAGTGATCGGTTGAGGAATAGCGTGATAAGAGATCGATGTAAGTTGAAGTATGATGTGGTG
>WUAW01000696.1:20897-36588 GCA_017165845.1 Thaumetopoea pityocampa | reverse complement strand
TTTGTAGAATAAAAAAAAATCTCACAGCATTCACGCGAAGAAATGAAGTGACAGTAGTATTATATTGCGCCTCACACCAAAATATTTTACTTTATGTCTGAGGGTAACTATAAGTTCTTATAGTTAGTTAATGCTAGTTATTCACGCAAACAGACAACGATCAAAAACCTAATCTCAGGCAAAATCAAAGCCAAATTCCTATCATATATCAAAAGCTAAGAAAACATTAAATAAAAATCAACCCTATTACAACTCGTAGAAGTTTTAAATTGTATTTATCAGACATTTTGCTGGACTAATGATTCTATAATCATCATCACTATATCTGCGCACAGACGTCCACTGCTGGACATAGGTCTCCTCTAATGATCGCCACAATGAACTGCATACACCGATTGCCCACGACCTTCATCAGGTCATCGATCCACCTAGTCGGGGGTCTACCCACATTACGTTTTCCGGTTCGGGGTCGCCACTCCAGCACTTTAAGACCCCAACGCCTATCGGTTCTGCGAGCTATGTGCCCCGCCCACTGCCACTTCAGTTTGCAATCCTTTGAGCTACGTCGGTGACTTTAGTTCTCTTGTGGATTATCTCGTTTCGAACCCTGTCTTGCAGAAAAACTCCGAGTATAGCTCTTACCATTGCTCGCTGCGTGACCTTGAGCTTTCTTATGAGGCCCATAGTCAGTGGCCATGTCTCAGATCCATAGGACACCACTGGCAATACGCACTGATTGAATACCTTGGTCTTAAGGCATTGCGGTACTTTTGACGAGAAGATATTACGTAAACTACGATTCTATAATATAATACTGTGTTCGACTATATTATCTTGTACCGAATGTGGTCTCATAGATTGTATTAACTTTTTTATAATAAATAACAATTGACAACAGTGTGTTTGCATAGATAAGGATATAGACGATAAAAACGCGAGAGTGTATGAAAAAATTCCGTTCATTCAATTGTAGTTAAAACAGACTCACCCAACTTTAATAGGTGTTTGTCTTTGTTTATCGATATTCAGTTTGATTACAACAGTTATTTGTTCTCAGGATTGATAATGGCTCTTGAATCATCTAAAACTGTGTGATTTAATCTAATGATTTCGTATATATCTACACGTACTTACACGAGCAGCTTCCTAGTGAGCAGGTGTCGAGTTTCCTTCTCTGCTGTATTTTCCAAGAAAAGGGAAGAAGAGATGAAGTTATTAGTTGGGGGTTTAAACCAAAGCGCGGGAATATTGATAATAATCAGGACATTAATCAGTATAATCACAGTGAGAAAGTTGCATACTTATATTATTTCAAATAGCTTATTATAAAGTCATTGAACTCTTCCTTCACGACATCAAACGAGATTTTTTTCTAGCAGTTGTAATTACGAAATTATAACACGCATCGTTAAGTTTTATAATAATAACTAAGTCGCATTTTAATAGAGATGGAATAAAATTGCCTACGACCTTCACCAGGTCATCGGTCCACCTAGTTGGGGGTCTACCCACATCACGCTTTCCGGTTCGCGGTCGCCGCTCCACTTTAAGACCCCAACGTCGATCGGTTCTACGAGCTAAGTGCCCCGCCCACTGCCAGTTCAGCTTTGCAATCCTTTAAGCCACGTCGCCGACTCTAGTTCTCCTGCGGATTATCTGATTACGAATCCTGTTGCGCTGGGAAATTCCGAGTAGGTATAGCTCCTTCCGCTGCCTAACCTTGAGCTTTCTTATAAGACCCACAGTCAGTAAAAACATTACCGCATAACAAACTAGCTCTGACTGAATCACCTTTAATCACGATGTGTTATATAGATCAGTCGGTTTTTCTGTAAACTGAACATTACACAACGAGTTAGAACATTTAACAGTTTCATTGTGACTAAATATTGCGGCGTTATTGTGTAAGAAACAGGAATGTATTCGATAACTCTACATATTTGCTGTCTGGTGTCGCCATAATAACAGTGTCACTCCATATCCTACCGTGGGTGCTCTGAGGACCAGCTGTGGGATGTACCGGAAAAATGAGCAGCGTTATACTGTTATTCAACCTCTTAAGCACGGCTGAATGTTGTACGTTTGTCTGACTCACAGCTGGCACAGGCGTATCAAACCACGGACGGCGTGTGTCGTCTGTATATTGTTAGCAGTGTCATAAAACGATGTGAGAACGATCGTTTAATTGGAATTGTGAGCGGGCGAGGTGCTGGAGTGACCCACTATAGTGGCGCGACAAGCCTAAGAGGTGAATCAAAATCTACTGCGATCTCCAAGAAGCCCATCAATCTCGGAAATTATTGCAAATACATGTCCAACAGTGGACTTCGACGGTCTAGTGGTGTTGATGATGATAATGGTAGCACCACGCTGTAACAGAACTTAACTGTCTCCATGTCTTTTTCTAATGTCATGCCATTTGTCATCATATCAGGCCATAGATATCTACTTCTGGATATAGGCTTTCTCTATTGATCGCCAGCGATCTTCACCAGGTCATAAGTCCACCCAACTTAGGACCCACTACACTACTTTCCTTTCGCGGTCGCCATTCCAACACTACAATCTCCAAGTCGCTTCCCAATCGTAGAGACTATGGCAACACGTGCACATTTACACACACAAAATTCTACGTTCTGCATTTTCATGAATATTATGAAATATTATTTTCATGTATATATTAAAAATATTAACGTCTGAAGTCATTTACATAATTTGACGTTTAACAATTTTATAATAGATATAGTATAGATATAGGTATAAAAGTGAAAGGTTCGTGAGTTCGAGCCCGATCCCGTACCATTGAATTACTATTACAGTCTACATTGTAGACACCAATGTACTTAACTGAGAAGGAAAACTTCGTAAGGAAACCTATATGCTCGCATGGGTGTGTAAAGTCTACCGACCCGCACTAGGCCAGCGTGGTAGACTACGGCCTAATACCCCTCTTGATCAGGGGAGGCCCGTGCCCCTGTAGTGGGGACGAATATGGACTGGGGATGATAATGATGATAGATATAGACTCGGACAATCGCGTATGACATAAAACTTATTAGAACTGAAAACTTTCCAGTGGTTTGGAACTAGTGATTTTCCACTATTAACTGACGAATATTAGATAATTATATTAATTGATACGTGTTAACTACCTAATTCTTTTAGCATGTAATCCCGAAAATTACGATCAGTTAATCATAATTAGTATTTGTCGTAAAACCTCCGATTATAATGTAGGTGTCTTTAATACAAGAGTGAAAAGGTTTTTATTAAGCTAGTTCGTTTTACCACCCTGGGTTACATCACCGCTTACCATCGGGTGGGATTGTAGTCAAGTACTGGCTTATATATGGAGAAAAAAAAATATTAAAAAAAAAACAAAAATCGAGTTTTGTTTCTTTTTTCAATTTTTTTTGCGTGAAAATGATTTTTTAAATTTAATTTTTGATATACCCAGTGTCACTCTCATAGTTCAGTCGAATCTGCAGACACCTTTCAAGCTAAAATCAATCAAGCCGTTTAAACCAGAAGTGTGCCAAAGAAATATACATACATACATACACACATACACTCCAAAAAACATAACCCTCCTTCTGGCGCAGTCGGTTAGAAAACAATACTGCATACCAATCGCATAATAACATCCAAAGTGTTGCAACCAAACACCCTGCAATCATTCCACGATTTGACCCACCTTCTGCTGACACTGTTTCCGAATAACATTTATTACAAGAACTTCAGACTGACAAAATATTTACAAATTACGAAATCGATTTGTAACAATTAAAGTGTCGACAAAATTTTCCAAGTAGCAGTCATCTCAGCATTATGACTGGTTGCAAGCATTGTACTGAGACATTAGTAGTAATTCTGCTGTAGCGCAACCCAACTAAATTTAGACTCTCCCCATCTTTTTCTAATAGCAAACGGCAAAACGAGATAGCAAACGTTTTTAAAGAGTACCAAGCCTACATTTCTACGAAAGGGTACAAAAAATGTTGGATTTTACGTATCTTTAATCTACATGTATCGAGATCACGTCTAAATTTCTTAATTTTAACGTGCCTAAACAAAACTAACAGCGTCAAAATTGTAGCTATCTCGTTTTGGCTTTTGGCATTAGAAAAAGATAGGGAGAGACTAAATTTAGTTAAGTTCTGTTACTGCAGAATTACCACCATTGGTACTCTTTGGTATCATCGCATTGTGATCAACACATGCACAAGTATACAAATGAGTTGGTGTGTTTTAAAAACTAAAAAAAATCCGACTGCTGTGCTAAAATACCAAGTTTAAATTAATAAATACATCATAGGTACAACTAAAAATGTTTTTCAGTCCGCACATTAAAGCGCATAAACTCCGCCATTTTGATATTTTAAGAATTTTATGTACCTATTGACACTCGCGCTATCAAGACGTATGATTTATCAAAATCGGTTGAGTCGTTGAGTAGTTACGAGCGGGAGATAGGAATAGACAAACATACCGGTTAAACACATAACCCTCGTTTTGGGCTTCGCCGGAGTCGGGTAAAAAATAAAAAAAAACCACTTTACTGAGTAGTTTTAACCTTTCGAGACTTGGTTCACATATATTCCAGTCAAGTTTATTCGTCGATGCTAACTATCAATCTACTAAAATTATCCTATTAAATTTATCCCAATCTATTAAAATTATCCCAGGCTGTAATTTACACTGATGTACATAAAAACGTTTTTTTTTTTATTTTCATCATCATCGTCCCTAGTCCATATTCAACCCCACTATAAGGGCACGGACCTCCCCTGATCAGGAGGGATATCAAGCCGTAGTCTACCACGTTAGCCTACTGTAGATCGATAGACTTCACACACCCATGCGGGCATGTCGGTGTCCTCACGAAGTTTTCCTTCTCCGTTAAGTACATTAGTATCTACAATGCACTCCGTACAAGAATTAGAAATAGCTCAGTGGTACGGGACTGGGATTAAACCTACGACCTGTCGATCGCAAGCNTCTTGCACAGTGCTTTATTGTGAATGGGCCTCCGTAGTTACATTTATAAGACATGGGGCATATATGTACCAATGGGCAGGCCGAGTGGGACATAATATATCCCAGGCTGTAATTTACACTGATGTACATAAAAACGTTTTTTTTTTTATTTTCATCATCATCGTCCCTAGTCCATATTCAACCCCACTATAAGGGCACGGACCTCCCCTGATCAGGAGGGATATCAAGCCGTAGTCTACCACGTTAGCCTACTGTAGATCGATAGACTTCACACACCCATGCGGGCATGTCGGTGTCCTCACGAAGTTTTCCTTCTCCGTTAAGTACATTAGTATCTACAATGCAGTCCGTACAAGAATTAGAAATAGCTCAGTGGTACGGGACTGGGATTAAACCTACGACCTGTCGATCGCAAGCGGTGTCTGGCATCACTACACCACCAGTGTAATTTTTTTAAAAAACAACTCCCGCATTAGGATTAATTCCTGTTATCGCGTGGACTACAAACATTAAAATAACGGAAACACAGAACACCCAGACTCAGAACAACAATTTGTGGTTTACACAAAGTTGTGTTGTCCCGTGTGGGGATCGAACCCACAACACTCGACAGCGCAATGGAAAAGCTACACTTAAACTACTGCGCTATGCGTGCAGTCGAATCTGTGTATATTTGTTATATTAATTAAAATTATTTCTTTGTTTAGGACTTACACACCAATTCCTACTGGGAACTGTTATTCATCATCATCATCATTTCAGCCCATAGCTGTACACTGCTGAACATAGGCCTCTCCAATGGAATTCCAGCGCGACCGGTCCGTAGCCACCTGCATCCAACGAGACCCAGCGATTCTCACCAGGTCGTCGGTCCATCTCGTAGGTGGCCGTCCCACACTGCGCTTGCTAGTACGTGGTCTCCATTCAAGGACCTTTTTGCCCCATCGGCCATCCGATCTTCGCGCTATGTGGCCTTTAACTTAACTGTTATTCCCTTACTGCCAATTCAACTTTGCAATCTCTTGAGCTATATCGGTTATCGGTTGCGAATTTCCTCATTGCAAATTTCATCTTGCAAGAAGACTGGGCTTTATCAATTGCCTGTTATCTGAGTTAATTAATCTTAGACTACTCTTCTCTCCATCCAAAGGTTGTCTGACAATGATCGCTTTTGGTGAGAGTGCCCATCGTATACTTTTGCGTTATTTTTTTTTTCACATCTCAAATTCGGGCTATAACTGGCAACACGCACTGATTTTCTTTTTGTCTGTGGTGTTTTAATTTTTTAAATAAAATTCAAATTTCAAATGTTGTCGATGACATGCACGTTGGTCTCTGATTGCCTTATCATCATATCAGCCCGCAAACGTCCACTGCTGGACATAGGCCTCCTCCAATGATCGCCACACCGAGCGGCTACGAGCCGCCTGCATCCACCGTTTGCCCGCGACCTTCAACAGGTCATCGGTCCACCTAGTCGGGGGTCTACTCGCATTATTCTTTCCGATTCAGGGTCGCCATTCCAGCACTTTGAGATCCCAGCGTCCATCGGTTCTGCGAGCTATGTGTCCCATCCACTGCCACTTCAGTTTTGCATTTGAGCTATGTCGGAGACTCTTGTTCTCCTGCGGATAATCTCGTTTCAAATCCTGTCTCGTAGGGAAATTCCGAGCATAGCTCTTTCCATTGCTCGCTGCGTGATCTTGACCTTCCTTATGAGGCCCATAGTCAGTGGCCATGTTTCAGATCCATAAGTCATCACTGGCAATACGCACTGATTGGATACCTTAGTCTTAAGGCATTGCGGTATTTATGAATGGAAGATTTCTGATTGGCTATGTGGTTCAAATGTGAATCAATGTGATTCAAATGTGATTCAAGTTCATGCCGCAGTGAAAAACTCACCAACATGCCGATGTGTTTTTCGACGTGACGCGCTCAATCGACCTCAGCGCGAATCATCTGATTAAGTGTACAAATATAATAATTCAGCTTGTTCACACCTCATGACAACTCGGGTACTATGATCCTGACTAATATTATAAACGTGAATGTGAGTTTGTTTGTTAGGCTTTCACGCCTTAACCACTCAACCGATCATCATGAAATTTTGTACACACATTGATGATAATTCTGTTGTAACAGAACTTAACTAAATTTAGACTCTCCCTATCTTTTTCTAATGCCAAACATCAAAACGAGATAGCAAATATTTTTAGCGAGGACCAACCTACATTTCTGTCAAAAGGTAAAAAAAATGTTCTGTTTTTGCGTATCTTTAGTCCGTATGTTCCGTGATCGCGTCTAAATCTCTTAATTTTGACGTGTCTAAATGAAACTGATAGCATCGAAATTGAAGCTATCATCTTTTGGTGTTTGACATTAGAAGAAAATAGGAAGGGTCTAAATTTAGATCTGTTACATCAGAATTACTACCATGTCTGGGATACAGAGAAAGACATAAAGTACCTTTTATCCAGAAAAACTTCCCGAGGAATAGAAAACAATTGTATTTTCAACGGTCTCTGACACGTATTTAAGGACATTATACATACCCGTAAACATATTTTTCAGCATATATAAGTAGGTAATATAATAGTAAATCTATACTATTATAAAATTGTTAAATGTCAAATTTTCAAAAATCAAAAATATTTAAAAACAAACAACTCAGATCGACTAATTCAGGGCTTCTGAAATCGAATCCGTCTATGTTTGTTTGTTTGTTCGCGCTTCACGTAAAAACCAGCGGATAGATTTTGATTTAACTGTTACAGTCTTAAAGGTACTATTCCGACTTAATTCATGTGGCATGTTTCATCAAAATCGATCAAGTAGAATTGAGGATACAGCTTTATCCCTGTTTTAGTAGCCGCCGCTTAGGTACGAGAGGTCAAGTGAAAGTGGTTCATAGACGTTTTATATAAATCTATGATTGTGTCGGGATTTCCCATGTTGCGAAATACCGACATTTACGCGGGCGGAACCGCGGGAAAAAGTTAGTAAACACTAAGTTTGGAGCGCGTCACTCCATATCTTCCCATGGATGATGTGAGAAACAGCTGAAGGATGTCCCAGAATTATATGCAGCGGCGATATAACATTATTATTTTGATTGATCAAAATCTACTAGAATATACAAGCCGCCTGCCAAGCGTAGAGATTTTAACATTTCCTCCCCTTTTATTCCTGAACCGAAGAGTCCAGGGTTCGAATCCCACGAAAGGCAAACTATATGTGATGAGCATGATCGTTTGTACCCGAAATAAGGATATTAGTTTAATGGACAAGTGAAGATTGAGGGCAATCGGTGGACGCAGACTCATAGCAGCTCGGTGTGGTGATCATTAAAGGACTACGTGCAGCAGTGAACGTCTGTGGTCTGATGTGATGACGTTGGTGATGATTGATTACTACAAGTCTTCGCAACAGCCATCTGTAACGTACACCAAATATTACTAATTCTCTATGACTACGGCCGTTTACACACAAAACTATGCCCTTTATTCTAGCTGTGGTTTTTACTGAGGCTCATGTGACGTACACACGAACGAGTATTAATCAGAGTAATAATCTGGTAATACCCAAGAAGTGCTCTGATGGTGTCCACTCATTGTTCGCACACCTTACACTCATTAATAAAAAAAAAATGAATCAGTCATTGTTTCGACCTTGGCATGTCAAATCTCTGACTCCAAGTTTGAATTATATTTACTAACTAGCTTTTGACCGCGGCTCCGCCCGCGTGAATGTCGGTTTTCCACTACATGGAAAATCCCGACACAATCATAGATTTATACAGAAAAGCTAAGGACCACTTTTACTTGACCCCTCGTGCCTTAGCGGCGGCTACTAAAACAGGTATCAAGCTGTATCTTCTATTCTACTGGACCGATTTTGATGAAACATAGCCTATTATTTAAGTCCGAATAGTACCTTTAAGACTGTAATAGTTTAACCAAAATCTACCTGCTGCTTTTTGCGTGAAGCCCGAACAAACAAACAAACAAACATCGACGCTTTCGGTTTCAGAAGCCCTTAATTAGTCGATCTGCATAGTTTGTTTTTAAATATTGTTGATTTTTAAAAATTTGACATTTAACAATGTTATAATAGTATATGGATATAGATAGATATTTGTGCTGTCCAAATTGCTGGTTAGTGTTAACGGAACGTCAATATATATTATATTTATATGTAGATAGATATTTGTGCTGTCCAAATGGCTGGTTAGTGTTAACGGAACGTCAATATATATTATATTTATATTAATGTTAAATGAAGGTAGACAAAATTGTCATAATGTAGGTACAGCTTTCTTGTAAATTTATTGGTATAATATTTATAGGTAGGTGAGATTCAGTGAGATGCACGAACGAATTTAAGACAGTTTAAAATAATTTTCTACTAATATTAATTATATTAATTAATAGTTACATAAAAAGCACATTGGTGGTTAAGTAATTCCAGACACGACTTCCTATCAAAAGGTCGTGGGTTCGATTCTAGTCTCGTACCACTGGATTATTTCAAAGTATTCTTAATGTTTTGGCGTTTGACATTAGAAAAAGATAGAGAGAGTGAGAGAGAGACTTAATTTATTTAAGTTCTGTTATAGCAGAATCACCACTATTGTAGACATCAATATACACAACGGAGATGGAAAAATTCATGACAAAACGTGCATCTCCGCATGGCCAAAAAGTGCCCCCTTACTGGGGACGAATGTGGACTGGGGATGATGATAAGTAATTAACCCAGTAATGCCCGAATTATCTTTTTCTCATTTTTTTGGATTTTTGTGTATAAATTACATGGAAAAAGGTAAGAGAATAGAAAAAATAGAATATGAACCCAAGAAATCTTTGAGCATTTCAGCAACAATTGCCATATTAAAAATTGTTTAGGGTAGATCATAACTTTGTGTCCGTACGGACACGCTAGGCAGTACCGGGTTAATAGCGCCGTCTATCTATTATCTATTGGATTGGATCTAAACATCGTTTCAGAATCTTAAATTGATTTGGCATCTCTGTCATGTGAGTTGAACAATATTTTGCCCACTCTGTCAGAAGCCGGGTGTAACTCCAATCCGTGTTTAATAAGAGTGTAGGGCAGACTAGACAGTAGATTTTGGTCAAACTCTTACAGTCTTAAAGGTACTATTCCGAACTTAAATACTGCGGTGTGTTTTATCAGAAACGGCCTAATAGTAATATTGTAAATACAACTTGATTCCTGTTTTGGTAGGTGCCGTTAAGGAACGAGAGCTCAAGTGAAAGGGGCTAAGGCTTTTTATATAAATCTATGATTGTATTGTGATTTTCCATGTAGTGGAAAAACGACATTCACGCGGGCGGAGCCGCAGGTAAAAGCCAATATATAGATAAATACATAAATAGATAAATACATCCATGACTCGGATACAAACATTTGTGTTCATCATAAAAATTTGCCTCTACTGGAATTCGAACCTGGGACTCATTGGTACGGAAAGCTGGGTCACTGCCACTGTACCAATCAATCGTCAATGTGCTTTATTCAAAGTACCTTCAGAAATGTTGTATACAGATTTAGGAGTACCTTTATAGAGACACTTCAGGTAAGATGGACGAGATCTAGCCTAATTAGCGGTCGGCTTTTAAACTGATCAGTAGGATTAAGCAATAATTCTGTGTTATCAAATAAAACGGGTACAAGACATCTATCAACGAATGATTGACTACATTCAACTCATTTCACCTGTTCAATTTATGACATGACTCAATTGGTATTTAAGTATTTATAAAAAAAAAACTTCACGTTTTAAACCCACGTATGCAAAAAAAACATTTTTTTTAAATTTGGCGACTTATATCCTTCACCTTTTTCCTTTGACACCGCAAAATTAACGCAGACGAGTATTAGATGGGTCGCTCATTTAAACACCTAGTTTAGAGCTGGTTACCGATGTTTCGCAAAAAAATTATGCCTCCTCAGTGGTGTTTAAATGTCGACTACAAGGGTGATGATACCACCCCACACTCAGACACATTTGAATAATAGCAGAACGCGGCTTAAGTGGTAATAATGCTATAGTTAACAAGGCTCAAGTCAGGAAGTACTCAGTCTTTTAGCCTGTCCGGCAAACAGACTTAAGTATACGGGTAAGCGACCCCGGGCCCCCGAGCTACTACTGTCTCTCCCTACTTCATCCGAGATAGTAGTATCCTATACCCAAATGTCCTTTTACCAAATTCCATATTCCATTGATTCTTTTCCAGAAGAGCACTTCTTCCTTTTCATGGGAACGCAATGAGGAACTTTAACACTTTTGGGTCTTATAAAATTGGCGACGTCGTCGTTCGCCACCCGACACATCTCGTTTCCCGCAGGTGCGAAAAGTGGGTTACGGTAGCCCATTTTGCTCGTAGCAAGTGGAAAGAAGTGATCTCCACTTACCACAATTCTTCGGTAGTATAGTATATAACCCCGTCTGTCACGCGGGAGACCGGAGTTTGATTCCGCGCCGGAAAACCTGGTGAAAAGGCGTGTTTGTATGTGTGGAGAAGGCTCCTGACGAGTCCTAAGAGGGTGTGTTGCAGGCGGCGTATGGTTCGCACAAGTGTGACGTCACTTGCGCACCCGCAGTTATATCAGTGGCTCGCGGCGGAGCGCGCCATTCGTTACGTAGCGCGCGCGTCGCGCACCTCGCGTCCGCACTAGTACACCGCCCGTAGCGGATAACCGCGAAAATTTGAATATTTACCCAGTGCTTTATACAAAGTGACAAAATGCCGAAGAACGTTTTAGCTGAAATGGGCTCCCAAGTGGGATTGACGCCCGCACGACAGAACAAAAAGGTAGGTAGATATGCTCCCAGAAATATTGTCCCAGCTATATTTTTTTTTTAATAAAATGCCAATGAAATGCGCCTTTAACGAGAGGCGATTTCCTACATACAAACAATCGGTATTTCGGTATTAGACGGAATGAATGGCCACCGAATCTCACGGCCGTACCAAAATAACTATCAGCCCACGTCATGATCTAGTACAATGTCACTAATATTCTTCGGTTCTACTGAAATGCAACCAGCGAATTTGAATATTATATCCTTTTTATATAATCATTTATTTGTTTAAAACACGGTAATACAAAGTGTTACACACATTTAGTTACAAGGCGTTACAAGTGATTACAATAATTAACATGTTTCGCTAATTTCTCGACATGTTGTACAGTACCTTGATTATAAATTGCCATTTATTTGCCACACTTTATACATTACATTAATGATTTCATTAAATATATTAAACAACTAAATTTTGACTTTTACTATATGCCTTACTAGGCAACTTACTATACTTATATACTATACTGTACTTATGTACTTATATGTCATTGGATAGTGAATATTAAACGGAAATAGTTCAGATGTTCCATATTTGAATTAATATCTATAGCATTGATACCCAAAGTATAAATATAGACCTATATAGTGATTATAGGCCCAGGGATCGGCGACGGCTTCACTACAATTATAAATATAAATCCTTATACTTACTATACCAGCTGTCAAAACCACATTTGAAATTGATGAATTTGCAAAAAAAAGGATAATATTAGCTAAGTAGAGGGTCTACACATACATAAAAACATGACTAGTAGTCAATGAAAAAAAGTTTGGGAACCTCTGATCTATAGTATATAACATGTTATGTGCTACGAACTTGACCTTTTTGAAACAAGTTTTTGATTTGATCGAAGTAGGTTTTTCCTGGGCGCCCTCTTCCGACACTTGCACTACATTTATCCGGTATACTCATTTCGTCATTTGAATTTCACTCATCTTTTTAATAACAAAAGTGTATCTATAAATGTATGAATGTAGATGAAGTGAAAGAGGTGTTCAGGATCGTGGTATGTGTAGAACTATGATCTCTACTTAACCTTATGGGATATCGGCGTGAGTGTATGTTTATATGTATAGTTAATAATAAATTAAATATATAAACAGATAATAATAAATTAAATAAATACATGCTTTCCAACTAACTAATTGTTTTGCGACAGAGAGCCTGATTTATGTAATACTTTATTCAGAAAAACAAACAATTGTTTAGTAACACACAAAACAAGAACAGAATACAAAATATATTGTAATTATTCGTTTACAATTCAATTGTATGTATTAAGTGCATTGACGGTATAGTGATACATGATTCGCGGTCGAAAGATCGTGAGTTCGATTCCAGCCCCGTACCATTAGGTTATTTGAAATTCGTGTACGGCCTACATCAGAGGTTCCCAGGCTCTTTTTTCTCATAGACCACTTTCAAAATTTAGCTGGTTCCGGTAGACCCCCTGCAGTTACTTTTCTACCATATACCCAAAATTCGACAAAAAATGTGAAGATTAGATCTTACTATGGAAATTTGCGTACGCCAACGTAGACCCCCGTCGAGTCTCCCGTGTACCCCTGGGGGTTCACCTGGACCACTCTGGGAACTAAGGGTTTACATTGTAGATACCAATGTACTCAACTCCCGCATCCTGTGCCCGCATGGATGCGTGAAGTCTACCAACCCGTACCAGGCCAACGTGGTAGACTACGGCTTAATCCCCCTCCTGATTAGGGGAGGTGCGTGCCCCTGTAATAGAGACGAATTTGAGCTGGGTATAATAAAAGTTGACCGGTTGATCATGGCCATTGTTATTGAGATACCGGGTTAAGCAATTCTACCATGGCCGGATGTTAGATGATTTAATCATTCTAACATCATAGACTCCAAACACCGTTAAACAGTAGATTCTGACTGGTGCCTGAACAACACGAATTCTGGAGGTTATGAGATATATTAGACGGTACTCGGTTATTGAGCCTTTTCACATCCACAAAACCTGTAGGCTTGTTGACAAATATAATGCTGTACAGATATATCGATATGTTTTGTCGATATTACATTTCAATATATCGATATAAAATATCCGTGCGAGACGGAATCTGTAATAAGATAATACGCAGGAGAATTTGAGCCGCCGATGTTGCTCACAGGGTGGCAGTTGTCAGGGCACACAGGCTGTAGAACCGATGGAGGTTGAGGTCCTAAAGCGTAGGAGTGGCGACCCTGGACCAGAAAGCGTAGTGCGGGTCAAGCCCCAACTAGGTGGACCGATGACTTGGCGAAGGTCGCGGGCAATCGGTGGATGCAGGCGGCTTATAGCAACTTGTGTGGCAATCTTTAAAGGCCTATGTCCAGCAGTGGACGTCTGTGGGCTGATATGATGACGATAATGTAGAATATAATGTAAAGAATACATATAAAAACGATTTCTTTTTGATTTATTTGAAGAGTGTGGTATCTGCTGTAACCCTAACTATATCCAATAACAAAATCCGACTTGGAGCAGAGCACAATGAATTTAAAGTAATTTTCTAATCTCGTTCAGATGAGTACGAATTTGTCTAAATGAATGAAACTAATCATATGTAAGTAAATTTAATTCTCTTGTCGAGATTTATGATTTAAGAGTTCAGATTATTATAACTCAGTTATCAGAAACAATGTCCGTATTTGGGTATTTGTTCAATAATATCGATACAGTATAATACAACTTTAAAGACACAATATTCTTACGAAATCTTACCGATATATCTACGTTTATACGATAAATCGATCGAAATCGCTATCATTACTTTTAAAAAATATATCGACTCTTTGGTACTTTCCTCATTCCTAATCCTAAGGCCTAATCAGGAGGGGGATTGGGACGTAGTCTACCATGCTGGCATAGTGCGGGTTGGTAGACTTCACACGCCCATGCAAGTATGCATATTTCCTGGCCAAGTTTTCCTTCACCGTCAAGTACATTGGTGTCTACAATGTAGACCGTACATGAATTACAAATAACTCAGTTGTACGGGACCAGGATCGAACTTACGACCTTTGGATCGCAAGCCGTGTATAACACCACTACTCCACCAATATGCCACGGAATTACATATGAAATATTTATAATTGTCTGCTTGTATCCGACGAAATGATAGACGATCAGAGCTTCTTACACATCACGTCTTGTAAATATACAGACACTTCTAGAAAACATAGGAAAGCATTAAACTGAGCTTGGATTGGAGCCAAATTTTGCGAGTTTTAACTACAATTTTTCGGCGCTGTGTAACATGACGTACCGTTTGGTTGTAAGCGTGTGTTATTATAACGCAATAGTCATAAAAATGGGAGCATTTTATAGGCGTCGGATGGGAACTAAGCGGAAAATATCGTGGCGTTTTGATGGTGGTAAAGCAAATTGGGCTAGTTAGGTAGGTAGTGTCTCTTATGACAGCCCGTAGAAACGAACAAATGAGTTAATGCTTTAACAATGAAACAGTTAAGGTGGAATTTCACTATATAATGCTATGCAGGTTGTTAGGGGAACAAGTGGCGAATACGATTTTCTTGGGATTTCACTTTTAAAGTTTATCTTTAAATGTGATCGTATGATAAATTGCTCGGATGTTATCTAACACTTAAGCTGTACTGGTGGATGTTTAATTAGATAAACTATCGTTATGTTAAATTCTCACGCCAGGATGGGAAATCGAAATCCTCGAGAACTGTGGATACTCCCCGCGGATCCAGGGCCGCTTTGGAGTCAGGCTTAGCATATTCTGCAAAAGAAATTCTATACACTGGTTTTAATACATGCT
>WUAW01000691.1:21152-33298 GCA_017165845.1 Thaumetopoea pityocampa | reverse complement strand
AGACACTCTCGTGAAAAAGAGACTACATTTTATTACAAATAATAATAATAATAAAAGAAAATAAATAATAACCGTGTAGCACATTCCAACCACAAGAGGCATGCAAAATAACGAAATTCCAAAAGTACACGTCAAATTTTTTAGAGTACAAAAATCGTCAAAACTTAGCCTTAGCAAAATATTCCGATATAGTGTAAAACGAATTTTCCACCAACCAGGTTCTCAATCTTGCCCTCGTCTGTTGTAGCGGTAGTTCTCTCATGGCCTTTGGTAATTCGTTGTACACTCTAATACTCATCATGTAAGAACTTTTACTAAACATTGCTGTCTTTGACCTGTATGAAATCATTTCTTGATCGCTGTTAATACGAGATATTTCAACACTTTGTTTACGATTAGTCAGATAACTTCTTAACCTTTCTAATGGCGGACCACGGATTCCGTGTTTTTCACATTTGTCTAACAGGACGTTATGATTTACCCGATCGAACGCTTTTGTCACATCAAAGAATATTGCAACTACTGGTATTTTTTTGTCAATACTATTACTTATTTGATGCATAAGCGTAAATGCAGCAAGTGTCGTTGATTTGCCTTTTTGAAACCCATTTTGGTTTTTGCTTATAATATCATTTTTAGTCAGAAAGTCATTAATTCGAAGGTATTAATTCTTTACTTTATTATCCCGCATTATCGTCTTCCTCCTAATACCTATGTGAACTATTGTATTATTATTCTCTCTGGCCTTGTCGAGAATACCAGCACTGCATGCATCTTAGCTGCAGCACCAACTGAGACAGGGACCAATGTTTGATTCACACGATGTCTTTTTGTTACACGAAAGTCGCGTGAATGCGGTGGAAATAGGTTCCCTGCGGAGTATATGTGAAGTCACTCTGAGTGATCGATTGAGGAATAGCGTGATAAGGGATCGGTGTAAGGTGAAATATAATGTGGTGACAATGATCAAGAAAGAAATGCTCCAGAGGTTTGTTCATTTAGAAAGAAATTGATGAAACGAATATACCGGGCAAATGTAAGTGGAAGTGTCGGAAGAGGGCGCCCAGGAAAAACTTATCTTGACCATATCAACAACTTTTTTCAAAAAGATGAAGTTCGTAGCACCCTTAATGGACAAAAGTGTATGAAAGATGTATGGATGTGTATGAGGCGAGAGAAGTGTGTTAGGATCGTAGTATTTGGCAAACTGTGGTCTCGGACTACCTTTATGGGATACCGGCGTGAGTGTGTGTATGTATGTACGATGTCTTTTCTTATATAATTTCTTATTTATATTATATACTTATTTGTGAAACAAAAAATAAACATTTTTCTTCTTTCCTTCTAGATGTTATTAAGACTGAATAGGTTTCTATTAAGCCATCCTAGGTTACATCGCCACTTACCATCAGATGGGATTATAGTCAAGTACTAGCTTAAATATTGTAAAAAAACCCCTTCTTAAAGAAATTCTTTTTAAAAAAGAATTCCATCATGCTCGTCATTATCAATTTACTTTGAATAACTATCTAATAATGAAGTCATTGTTATGTCTTTACTTTAACGAATAAAAAATACCGTTGTGACATTATAACGATATCATTGTAACGTTATTATTTTTTTCTTTTAGCATATTTAAGCCAGTACTTGACTACAAACCCATCTGATGGTAAGTGCCGATATAACCTAGGGTGGTAAACCGTACTAGCTTAATAAAAACCTGTTCAGTCTTGTCTTAAAGACGCCCACATTATAATCGGACGGAAATACTGACTCAAAAAGACTATTCCAGTCTTTGGCTGCACGTGTTATGAAAGTAAAATCAAATCGCTTCGTACGGGTGGTGGGGATGTCTACGAGGTAGGGCTGATAGCCCGCCGTGCGTCCAGTAGTCCGATGGTGAAAGGGGGATGGAGGAATTGAATCGTGTAATTCCTGGCTACCCTGCGCCTGTGCCCAAGACTTTGTAGATTAGTTTCAATTAGGGGAGGGTCACCAATAAGCATTATTGCACGCCCCTCCACAGAGTCCACGGCTGCTAGGTAGCAATTCCCAACCTCAGTCCACAATTGGCGGCAGTATTTCACACATGACCGGACTTGCGCCTTATACAGCATAAGCTGCTGACCCGGCGTGAAATACCGTCCGATTTCAAGTAGTACTCCCAGCTTTTTGGCAGTTAATTTGGCCCTGACTCAATGAATCGCCCAAAGTTAAGATAAGGTGAAATCGAAAAATTATTCGTAAGAATATAAACAAGAAGAAGAAAATATAATTTACTGCAATTTCACACAACACCGGTACCTCAAACGCGGTTTTACCTCAAAACCGGTGAAACCGCGAGGCGCAATTACGAATATTGCTTTCTAAGTAATGAGATACAAACAAAGCTCGTAATTCAAATATCACTTACCCCTTTCACACGCGAACGGCCGCTCCAGGTGGCACGGCAGGTCCAAGAACACCGGGCTGTCGTGGTACACCCGTTCTAACGCCACGCAGTCGGCCCCTGACTCCGGTACGGGCACGTGGGTCCTATTCAACCACTGTCGGGGCCAGCACATGAAGGGTGAGTGGTCCCGTATACGAAATATTACACTATACATGATCCTAAGTGGCTGCTACAGCCCATATGCAAGATTCAGGACTGATTGGTTTAGTGTGCCTACTCTCATCCCACGTTCTCCATCGTTACTACTCCTGAGGACTGAGTTTTAAGATGTCATTTATGCGTCGACTTCCTGAGTGTCAGGCTCTTTTCGGGAAGGTTCTGACCTTCAGAAATATATTGCTCGTATAACCTCCTATTCCTACTACCGATAAAATTATTACATACTAGCTTTTACCCGCAGCTCCGCCCGTGTGAATGTCATTTTCCGCTACATGGGAAATTCCGAAACAATCATAGATTTATATAGAAAGTTTTTGAACCACTTTTACTTGACCTCTCGTACCTTAACGGTGGCTACTAAAATAGGGATCAAGCTATATCTTCAATTCTACAGGACGGATTTTGATGAAACATGCTGCAGTATTTACGTCTGAATAGTACCTTTAGTGCATTGGTGGTGTAGGTGTTATTGTGGTGTAGTGGTTTTAGACACGGCTTATGATCGCGGGATCGTGGGTTTGACCCGGTCCCGTACCACTGAGTTATTATTTATAATTCATGTACGGTCTACATTGCAGACACCAATGTACTTAACGGAGAAGGAAAACTTCGTGAGGAAACCTGCATGCATGTGCTACAATATTGGTGCTGTCAGTTACGTTTGCATGCGTCAAAATTAAAAGATTTCGACGCGATCTCGGAACATACGGACTAAAGTAACGCAAAAACGCAACATTTTTTGAACCGTTTAACAGAAATGTAGGTCGGTACTCACTGTAAACGTTTGCTATCTCGTTTTGGCGTTTGACATTAGAAAAGATAGGGAGAGACTAAATTTAGTTAAGTTCTGTTACAGCAGAATTATCACCAATATGTGGATCAGCATCATCAGCCCATCTAAGTCTTGTCAGTGCATTATCATACTCTTAGGTTATCATTGTTTTAGACTATCATAGCTTCATAGATCACAGTAGATAGACTTACATACGTACATAGATATAATACAAGCACGCCTCTTTCTCAAAATCGAACACGAGTCTCCTGGCTGAAATTGGGGTAGGTGAGGAAATTGGCAGAGACCATTTCTTTTCACCTGCTACAATCGTTTAATGTAGCAAAGTGGTTATCCGCGGCCCACATTTCGTTCCCGCGGGCAAAGAGACCTATCGGGTGGCGAACTACGACGCCGCCATTTTATAAGGTTCAAAAGTGTTAAAGTTCCTCATTGCGCTCCTACGAATATAAGGAATATGGAATTTGGGAACAAGATTATAAGATATAGGACACTAGTATCTCGGAAGGAGTACGAAGAGACAGTAGTAGCTCGGGGGGCTGGGGTCGCTTACCCGTATACCTAAGTCTATTTGCCGGACAGGCTAAAAGTATTCCCTGACCAAATAGACTTACCACGGGATAATGTCTGACCGTGTTCCCTTCACGTTCACTGGGCAACACGTCCAAGGCAGTCCTCCGTAGCTCCAAACCTGCTCCCCAGCGGTAACCTGACGGGTCTTCCGCGGAGTCCCTTCGAGCACCAACCCAAACTGACGGCAGAGCTGGTGATAAAACAATTATTTGTGTAACTGTTATGTACATACTGTGTGAACCAGCTGAGGGGTGCACCAGGATAATGGGCAGCAGCATTTTTTTTTCTTTTTTAATTTTTTTTTAGAGGCTTTTGTTTAGTATTAAACATGTCAGCCTCATTGTTCCTACAACTGATATTAAAATAATCCTATTGAATTATACCTTTCCAAACAAACTTATACACTTGGATGGCATCATCACTATATGGTTTAGATAAAATACTCTGAAACGCACCTACATCAACAAGGTTAATTTTAAGACAATCAAACAAAACTTCTCTTTCTCTGTTTAGTCTGACACATTCCACCAACAAGTGATGGACATCTTCCACTATATCAGTTTGGACTGGTAGTTTTTTTCATTACATATCCAAACTTGTTGAGTGGCATATGCCCTGTTTTTAATCTTGAAGCTGTCACGATATATTTTCTGTCTAGATTAATATTAGAGAACCTAATATTAATCTAGTCTCCGTTAGTGATAGCACCAACAGCTTTAGTTTCACTATCTAAAATTGTTTTGTTTTCATCTTTTGTTTTTAATATGTTTTTGTCACCAGGCTTCTTCCTCGTATCCATATGTTTCACAAGCTTCTCAGAAAAGCTAAAATCATATTTTCTCTTCTGAACTAATGTTTGAAGAGATGGTTGAATAGTATTTTAGTCTCATGTTTCCATAGCTTCCATTTATCTTCATCAACTTTCTTATATCCTTCAGGTGTTATGTGACTAGATTCAAAACGACAAGCAATGCTTCCAGGGCACTGGCCTCGTAAATTATAAATATGACACGAACTGCCCAAATCATTGGGTTTTGTTTTTAAATAATCAAGCGGGTTATGAATAATTTGCAGTTTTTATATTGACATGGTTGTTGATCACTGACTGATTCTATATTAACAATTAATAGCAGGGCATAGTTTACTCTCTTTGTTATCTAAAAATGTTTTAGGTAGCGTTTTATTCCGATTTCTTTTTTGGCTTTTTTGTCACTATCTCGCTCTGTGGATTCAGTAAAGAAAACTTTACATTTCCTTTCCTTTTTTGTCATCTCATTTGTTAATTCAGGCTCTTTTTCTAATTCCCAAAATCATTGTAATAACTTATTATCTTCTGCATCATGCAGGCAAACGACAGATTCGTATTTTTTTTTCTTTCTGGACTATATTTTACCTTGCCGGATAAGATCCATCCCAGTTTGGTGTTTTGGGCTATCTACAACTCAGGACCTCCCTTTATTACACCATCTTCTATGATTTCACCAAATACTTTTGCACCTAGAAGTACATCAACAGCATTTGATGTACTAAAAGAAGGGTCAACTAACCCTAACTGCTGTAATTTCGGCCACGTCTGCACTAAAACCTCCTGGTCAGGCAGCAATGTGGTAATTTTCCTTAACACTTGAGCTCTCACATTTAAAAAATACGACGCACTGTGAAGTAATTGTATTTTAAAATTAACCACGTGATCTGATTTAACTACACCATTACGATCACTTCATCATCCTGATACGTAACTCATAGAGGACTCTTTTTGCAGTCCAAGTAATTGAACTGCCGACTCCTTAATAAAAGAAGCCTGCGATCTTTGGTCCGATAACGACCCTAAAGTTACGCATCTACCGTTTTGAGATACTGCTCTCACCGACGCTGTAGCAAGTAGAACCTTGCTATTTGAATTGACATGACAGTTGATTATATTATGTCCAGTCGATTCCTCAGATACGGTTGCATCGTCAATCATATTGCTGACACTCAGAGTCAGCTTGGAAGGAACATCAGTTGTGTTATAAAAAATTGGCTTAAGTACTTTTGGGACCATCGTCACCAAAAATCCTGCTCATTCTTGTTGAGTCATCTACCATCTCTAAGACTGCCAATATTTAACTGCTCGTAATTTTCTTCGGACAAAAGCACAAGAGGTTCTGGGACTAAGAATTTAATTCAAAACGACAAGCAATGCCTCTAGGGTACTGGCCACGTAAATTATAAATATGACACGAATTGTCCAAATCATTGGATTTTGTTTTTAAATAATCAAGCGGGTTAAGAATAAATTTGCAGTTTTTATATTGACATGGTTGTTGATCACTGGCTGATTCTATATTAACAATAAATAGCGGGGCATAGTTTACTCTCTTTGTTATCTAAAAATGTTTTAGGTTCCGTTTTATTTAGCTTCTTTTTTTGCTTTTTTGTCACTATCTCGCTCTGTGGTTTCAGTAAAGAAAACTTCACATTTCCTCTTTTGTCATCTCATTTGTTAATTCAGGCTCTTGACATGACAGTTGATTATATTATGTCCAATTGATTCCTCAGATACGGTTGCATCGTCAATCATATTGCTGACACTCAGAGTCAGCTTGGAAGGAACATCAGTTGTGTTCAGCATCATCGTAGGGTGAAGTTAAGAGTAATGTTTTTTGGTACACGACAGGAATAAACAAAACGGTTGGAACCCAAACAATTGAAGCAAAGCCCTGGATTTGCACAAAATTACGACGTGAATGTATGTCTTGTTTACAAAATAGTTTACAGTTCGTTAATTTGTAGTTATCAGAACAAAATGGATATCTAAATGAATCAGTTACACGAAGAGACTTAGTTTTAACAGTTTTTGTTTCCTTACTATCGAAAAACTCTAAAGATCTGAATCTCTGATGCAAAAAATCACAAAGTTGCTTATAAGTGGGTAAGCCTTCCTGGTCACTTAATTTACATTCCCATATACGTTCTTGATTCGACATAAATTTTTTGACATAAAATATTTATTAAAATTATACATTTCAAGTATCCGTCTGAAGAGAAAGATTTTTTAGACCAGTACTATCATCGTTGCTAGTATCAAACAAGTCTTTTATAGCGTTTGTTGATTCGGAGATAATATACTTTTGGCTCATGAACCTTTTTAAAATAGCACTTGAAATATAACGTTTGTTATTGTATCTATTATCTAACTGATTCCAGTAAACCATGTAGTTATCACGGCTTATAGGTATATACCGTAACAACTACTCGGTATTTGCAGAGAGGTGGGTCTTTAATTAGTGTAATTTTTGTACGTTATCGAGGGAACTATTGTTGTGGACCAGAGAAGAAAATAAATCTTTAAAGCTCGTCCACTCTGTATAATTTCTGGAAAAGAATGGAATGGTAATCTTAGGTAATCTCATATTATTAGGTGATTTATTTATTAGAATTAAAACTTTCGTTACAGTTGTAGTACTCACTCACAAATGTAACCTGATTAAATTTTTCCTTTAATTAGTTTTTATAATCAAAATACATTTCTTCGGTGACGTCATATACGCTACCTTCATAATACTTCCTTTTTTCTAAATTTTTTCGTCATAATCACAAATAAGCTTGTTATGATTTTGCATAAACATCGGCCACCGAATTTCTAAAACTTCAAGTCTTGTCTCAATATAAGAAGTTAAACAATCTTTAGGTGACGTTTTGAAATTGCTTCTCGCATTATTGATGACTTTGTTGTAATTTAATGAGTTTTATGAATTTCATCCATTTTAAAACAAAAAAGCGATGATATAAAATACTACGGATACAAAATAATATACAGGCAGTGAGCGTATATAGGCTGATATGATGATGATGATAAAGCAAATATATCTACAACTAATCACAGACAATTGTATCTTAGTTAATATATAAAGTTATCACCAGTACAATACTGGTACTAAGACGACTACTCGCTACTACGAATACACAACGCATCACCAAGACAAATACAATTACCAACCTTACTTACGATGTAATAACAAAATTAAGTCGTAATAATGTCGTGATCGTATACAGTAAAACTATTAGAAATATATATTATAATTATATTAAAATTATTAACTTGTGAAAATTAACCCATTACTTCCCAAGCATCGAAAACATTGGAATTTTTTGATCAAATCTTTAAATTAAATTCATAATATGTTGAGAAAAAATATTTTGATAAAAAATAAAATATATTATATTTTATTACCTTTCATGCTGAGTACGGCTTATTTCGAATGTATACCATAAGTTCCCAAATTATATTTTGTTTTTGTTTTTATTTGTTATATATTTGGTAGAGGTCTAAAAATCAGTTTTATGTACTTTGAAGTTGGTAACTTTTTTCTTTTACGATATTTAAAATCGAAACGTAATGCTCTCCTTGAGGTAACAAAAATGATCAATTTGGAAAAAAAAACATTAAAATTACGTAAACCTTTTTTACAGCGAAAAAAATTATTTTATTAGAAAAATATTGTAAAAATATGATTTTCATCAGAAATAATAAAAATAAAAGACCTAACATTTAAAAAAAATGAAAATAGTGTCCTAAAAATAGGACAGTGGGGAGGAATGGGTTAAATAACTACGTCAGACAAGGCTGTAGTTGCTTGAATATTTTTGCCTTCCCTTTTAAAAAGGGAAAACTTCAAAAATATATATAATATGACATACATATTTGGTTAGTGTTTTTTGACCCAAGTCTGGACAATGGTACATAATATTAGACAAATGACTTACCGAACTGAGACTCAGATAGTGCTTCTGCTAAGAACTCGGCTTTGTCTCTCGTGTCCAATACAGCTAACGAGCCATTGTGATAGCCTCTAAAATATTAAACACGAATATATAGATAAATCAGCTTGGAGACATTTTTACGTTTGTAGTAGTGTTTGTACACACAGTGACTAAAACCGGAATAAACCAGTTCGCGCTGGCTACCGCGCCCCTCGCACTCTCGCACCAGTCGCTTATAAGTAGCGTTAGAAGTTAGTTATACGTATTAAATTACGTTTAATATGTATGATATTAAGTACCTATTTATGAAAATAAAAAAAAATATAAATAAATATAAAAAATATTTGCTTGTTTATTTATCTGCTGACCATATACTACTTCAAAAACAAAAACGACTCCAATATTTATACAATGCTATTTTTATAAGAAATTGAAAGTGGTTTGTCAAAGTTTCAGGTATATACTAAATAAAAAATATTAATAAAAAGTACTAATTATGATCTTATTAAAAAAAAATTGGTGACAATTGGTAACAGAATAGTGGTTAAAAATTTTAAAATATAATTTCAGTGTTTTCTGCAAATTTAATAACTGAATAATACATACATACAGTCACGCCCTTTTCCCGTTGGAGTGGGCAGAGACCGCTTCTTTCCACTTGCTACGAACCTAATATACATCTTTCGCTTCTTCTACTTTCATCAACGCTTTCATACATGCTCGTCGGTGGCGGGTACTCCTAACCTGGCCTTTCTTCAACACGACTTCGATTTGGTCGAGATACGTTCGCCTGGATCGACCCCTACCGATTTGCCCATTCAAACTCGTCGTATAAATCTGCTTGGTAAATCTTCTTTCATCCATCCTCGCTATGTGTCTGAATCATCTAAGCATTCCTTTCTCTATATTTGTCACTACATCTTTCGTATCACAGATTTCCCTTATCTCTCTGTTTCTCTTTTTATCCTTCAGATTCACTGCAGTTATACTTCTCAAACTTTTCATCTCTACAGCATTTATCTTACTTTCATGCTTCTTTTGCCAAACCCAACATTCACTACCATACATAAGTGTAGGGACCAGCAGTCCTCTATGAACAGCCAAACGTGCCTTTATTGACACTTCCTGGCTGCTCATGAAGCTGTACAGAGCTCCATTCACTAAATAATAACTGTTAAATAAAGACCGTTTGAAGTGCTCCAGGTATTACTGTACTTAAATAATGTTGTATGTAACTTACCGACACAGAATTCTTGCGTTTTCCCAATTAACAGGTAAATTTTGCACTAAATACTCCTTATTATCGTAAATATATGATTCCCATTTGTCACTGGAGGAGTGAGGGACTAAAAACGAGGAAAAAATAAACATATCTAAAATAAAAAGTTAATAAAAACACATGACACCTTTTTTCTGATTTCACATAGCCACGATGTTGCCAGATCGTGACTTGGAAAAGGAGGAATTTCTCTAAAATGCGGATTTTCAATTAAAAAAGTGGAATGACTACGAGAATACAACAAAGTTAAAAATATTAATTCAGCATTATGTAAAGTTGATTTGGTAGATAGCGATAGGCGTAGGAAAATTAAATGAATTAATGATAATTCCATTGGTGGTCAAGTAGTATTAAGTACGATCCGCGATCGATAAGGTCGCGGATTCGATCCCGTCCCGTACCATTGGGTTATTTCAAACTTATGTAAGGTCTACATTGTAGACACCAATGTCAATGGAGAAGGAAAACTTCGCGAAGAAACTTGCATTGAGCATGCAGGTGTCTGAAGTGGGCATGGGTCTGTGACGGCTACCAACTCGCACAAGGCCAACGTGGTAATATGTCATCTCAGATAAATATGGACTGGGGATGATGATGATTAATTATAATTAATGATTGAATTATAAAGTAACAAACCTCTATACTGTTCATGGTAACTGGCCGAACACAAAACGAACAGATAAAGTAAATACGGATATTTAAATGTGGAACACATACTAACGTCCTTCACTGATCGCCATGGAACAAATTTGACCGTAGAAATATACTCGTAATTGAATAGGAATTTAGAAGAAAAACTAACTCGTAGTTATGTTTTCATAACTGATTGTTAATTGAATGGTTATATTTTAGTTACCTGCGGTGATTATTATGAAAATATACTTTATTATCGATAATGATGCACGTAATTGTTCTACAAGTGCAGCGATTCCCAAACTGTGCATCGCAATTGTCCAGGGCGTCGCGGTTCTATCCTAGGGGAGTCGCGAAACGATACGCAGAAGTCGACTGCGCGGGATTTAATGAGCAAGAGTATGGCGCAGTGCAAATCTCATCAGCGACATAATTTATTTTTTAATAAATAATAATTCAAAACCTATATTTTTTTTTTGAATTTTCTTTGAATTATAATAGTAGATCGTTACACAAGGGATGAAAGGGACCTATAGGCACGAGGCGAGGCCGCCAATACCTTGAGTGTCTAGATTATTCACTCAAGATAAACACTCTGTTTTTCTTTTCGAATATGAGGAAAGTTTCTTTTGATTTTGACGGTAAAAGGTTTTCCACTACTGTTTCAGCCTCTTTTCTAATGAAATCAAGCGTTAAATCCATATCTGAATCTGATGAACAAACTTTATACAAACATCTGTTTATGTAATTAGCACTCGACAAAACTAATGAAGATAAAATTACCCCTATCCCACCTTTTTTATATTTTTTTCTGTGGCATTCTACCAGACAGTATTTTTTTATCATTGATGATGATAAATATTTAGCTCAAATCTATGTATATTAAATAATAAGTGACTGTATAAAAAGTTGGGATATGACTCGATAGTCTTTAAATTTTTTGACAGCAGAGAAAATCGTTTTCCAGGTACAAAAAGTACTGTTTTCAACCATTTGATCCGGTAACTTTAAGCGTACTTTCCAAGTAAGAAAGGAAAAAGTAATTTTATTATCTTTTAGAGTTATACATAATTAGTGTCTTTTAGTAGGGCGTCGTAAAAAATGTACACCACATAAAGAGAGTCGCAGTATGAAAAGATTGGGAACCACTGTACTAGTGTATTATGTAATAGTTAGGCGACTCGCGGTTGGGTATTGAGTAAACAGAAGGATGACAAGTGGTTTCAATATATGCAAGTTCCATATACCTTCGTAATGGTGTCCTGGAATCGCTGGAAGATCTTGGACAAATGGTCGGTGACCTCAATAGAGTTTCTCAACAAGTGGGTCTTAAAATGAACATGGACAAAACGAAGGTCATGTTTAACGTCCATGTTGCACCCACCGCACTAACTGTTGGAAACTCTACTCTTGAAGTTGTTGACGAATATATACCTGGGACAGGTAGTCCCATTAGGTAAGTCCAATTTTGAGAAAGAGGTCAATAGACGGATCCAACTTGGCTGGGCAGC
>WUAW01000688.1:46829-59567 GCA_017165845.1 Thaumetopoea pityocampa | reverse complement strand
CACGCTGCCTAGTGCGGGTTGGTAAATTTCAATTTCAGGCAGGCATGCATTTACGAAGCAAAAACGTTTGGTGACCTCTGTAATAGAACACACAAACAAATAAACACACAAACAAATAAACACATAAACAAATAAACACACAAACAAATAAACACATAAACAAATAAACACACATTTTTTTGTCAAACGCACATACAATGCGATTCAAATGAGAATAGGATCGACTTTGCGCCATATTGTGACGTCATAGCTGTCAGTTCAAACTAATAACGACTCTAAATAATTAAATATTATATTTGGCTAATTTATTACTATTTAACGTTTTTATTCAAATTTGACTTGAGACTTTTTTAAACAAAGTATTCTTTGCAAATCGTACTTTTCAAGTGACATTTGACAGATGGAGGTCATTGACGTTCCTATTCTTATTTGAATCGCACTGTACAGTCTGCGTTTCGACATTGTTAAAAAATGGTAAATCGCCTAATTTCAAAGTGAACATTCGACTAATTAATCTGTTTTATTCTTAATTGCGAAATTCTGACTGCCACCGTATTATCTTTATACAATTCTGTCCGTACTGAGGTTGTCTGTAAGAAATCGCAGTCCGCGATCAGACTGCCCCGTGTACACTTTACATAATTGTAATGTAATACTTTACTAAATCTGTTAAACTGGTGTGCAATAAAAGAGTAATCTATTTCAGTACCGTTCAGTTCGGTTCGGTACAATTACGTTCGGTTCGTTAGGTTCCGTTCGCTTAACTTCGGCTCGGTTCGGTTCGGTTTCATTCGGTTTGTTAGGTTACGTTCGGTTCGTATCGGTTCGATTCGGTTCGATTCGGTTCGGTTCGGTTTCATTCGGTTCGTTAGGCTACGTTCGGTTCGATTCGGTTCGGTTCGGTTCAGTTTCCTTCGGCTCCGTTCCGTTCTATTCTAATTTGGTCAGCGCACAGTTTTAATCAACATAAGCGCTTATCGTTATCTAACTAGGTCTGACCAGCGCGCCGTGTCGTGTTCCTTTGACAATTAAGTCTCACCTCAACCCGCAGTGCCACTGCCCACCTACCATCAGTGGCTTTAATTTTCCAAATTCACCTGTCTTCTATGTAATTCACCCCATACATGCGCCGCCTGGCCGCTAGGGTGTCTAATGTAAGGCCGGGGTGGCACAGGCGACGCTCACGAAAGGAAGGGGTGGTTCCAGCAATTTTTTTCTGATTTTCTCCCCTCCCTTTTTGCTCGATAATACCCTAATGGTCGCTTGCTTCCTTTTCGGCGGAGTTTTTTTTTTCGCCGTTCAAGATCGAGACGTATTTTTTTCCCGGCCAGTAATTTCCTCGTTTCCCGTCGAAATAAAAAAAAAATATAATCGGCCATTTTGTTTTATTATTGTCGCGTTCGAATGGTAATTATCAATAAATTAAGTATCTATGGTTTACCACTGTTGAAGACAATAAAGGTTTATATTTAACTGTAGGTAATATTCTGTGTGGCGACGGTACATATAATTACAGCGTCACTTATCAGGATAACGGATAGCACCCTTAGCCTATTATTCAATCACAAGTCTACTGCGTTCACTAAGACGCGTACCAAACATGGAGATTATGGCCAAATTCTTTTTAAGGCGGACTCCCATGTTCAGTAGTGGACTGTCAATGGCTGATGTTGATGATTTATACGTCAATTGATTCAAACATTAACAATATCCAGTGAAACGCAGGCCATCGGCGTCAGATATGTAACATAAATGAATTATAAACCTGGGTATGTAACTATGGCTTATTTGTATTCTGACACTATTACAATGTATGAAATTTAGAAAAAGTATCATGTAGTCTTCGTTGTGAATGCTCCAGTGGTAATTTTATACTAATAATAGTAAATAAATAGTGTAATTATGTAACTAATATTCTTCTAGTGAATATTGCTTCTCACTAATTAAAAAGAAAATGATGCCAAAAGTATAGAATAATGTTTGAAATGTTGAAATATTTTTTTTATTAATTATTCTTAGCCATGGATGCATGTCCTTCGGCCATATAATTATTGAAATGGTGAAAATTATGGAAAAGTTGTCAGCATTATAAAAATCTGTGTCCATATTTTTAAAGATGCTGATTTAATTTTATTTTTGCTGTTTTGCAAAGGTCAAGTTAAAAAAAAATGATTTTATACGTCATGTACATCAATTTTATGAAAAAATTAACCGTTTTTAGGATTCTTACCTCTGTATCTTCGCTATAATTTCTCACTCGTTTCCTTTTAAAAATGGAATTCATAGAAAACTGGTATCATTTAGCAAATATTTAAAATAATATAAAAAGATGGCGGAATCGCTTATTCCGAAACAATATAGATATTGTTTTCAAAACTTTGAAAACCTCATTTGATTAAGAATCAGAAAGATATATATATTAAATCATAATTTAAACAAGGAATTTTCTATAAGTAGTTATAAGTGACGCAATATTAGCCTAGTTTAGGGCAATATCCTTTGTATTTTGTAGGTATACAAAATTTTATATAAATTTTATTATGTAATTATTGAGGAGTTTTGGCGGCAACCCGAGTGAAGCATCACTTGAAGTTTTATTTTGGTTTATTGTGATGTTTGAATATGGATGCGATATATAAATTTGGCGTTGTTTTGTGTACCAATTTTTGTCGTTAAAACGTTAAAAGTCAATAATTAGAATAAAACTCTGACTAGCATTACAGTGACAGTATTTTTTTCGAGGCAATAAGCCTGTGCTAACTTTGCATAGTCAACGTAGTAATCGTTGGACTGACGTCAAAGCAACCAAGAAGCAAAAAATTAAATAGACCCGCATTTTATTACATACACATACATACACTCACGCCCTTTTCTCTGGCTCTCCGGCGGGGAATCGAACCCCGGTCTCCCGCGTTGCAGGCGGGTATACTGACCACTATACTACCGAAGAATTTTATTGATTTGTGAAAATTATATAACTACATCAGACAAGGCTATAAAGGCTTAGATCTCTTTGTCTTTCCATTAAAAGGAAAACTTTGAAAATACTATGAAATACATTGTAATCAGTTGGTTGATATTTTCACTGATTATGTCAAATGCTCAAGGAAATACTCATACGGGCCATGCAAACTCAAAACACATTATTCTTATTTTGGCATCTATAAATTTTGGTACCCGAGCTCCACCCTGCATAATGCATGTCAGGATAAAGTAGGGAAAATAGAGAAAAATCGGGAAATTTCGCCCCCACTGCGGGGTTCCTTGGGCACTACCTACCAGACTAGCAGGGGCGCGTAGGAGGTTACTGTTCGCCAAGATTAATACAGTACAGTCCCGGCCGCCCGACGCCGCGCCGCAGCTTTCATTAAAAATACTCGGACACTGATGGGTCGGCCGGCAGACTTGTAGGCTAGTTCCGGTCCTCGGCATTGTCTGCGGTTTTTATTGAAAATCCGGCTTACCGGATTGAAGCGCACAAGTTCGGATTTATATGTATGTATTTTTATGTAGTTCGTTTTTTTTTTTACAAAACGGCATTCAGAAGCGATTTTAAAATTTTTTTTATTCTTTTTTCCCTAAATAATTTCCATGGTATATAAGCAAGTATATCATTGTCCAGTATCCAAGAGACAGGGAATCCTATTTTGGGGCTAGATCATTGTGTGTGAAAGTGTCCATAATAGTCTACTTCCTAATAAAGAAGTAAAATAATTATTAAGTATTTAATAAAATACAATTAATTCTATATTAGGGCTAATTTCGACCAATAATAATAAATCCCTGTTTTATAAAGAAAATGATCTAAATAAATACCTAATTATTATTATTCTGGTGAATGTTTTTCCCAGTCCTCAAAATGAAACTCTTTCTGACAATTTAGACGAAAATTGTATAAATTTTATTTTATCAAAAATGTTCTTTAAGTATCTGCTTTGTCATTTGTTAGGGATATTTATTTTAAACAAAACAAATTACATACATACATACACTCACGCCGGTATTCAATAGGGATAGGCAGAGACCACTTTTTGCCACATACTACGATCACACGAAAACGAATATGACGAACCAAATTATGTCAAGGAAATTCCTCAACGAAATGTGGTTACAACGTTTGAAGGACAAGAAAATAGAAAAAGTTTTTCATGTACTCAAAGGATTAATATTGACTAGGGTAACATAAGTCAAAAAAAACTGTGTCCAAGCGCCAGCGCTCCTACCTCTTGCATGCTCCACGGTTATTATTTCTTAGCTTTGCGCACCCCATGTCCCCCTGGTATAGCTAAGTACTAAGCGGACTATTTGTACGCAAAAAGTAAAGTTACCCCGCAACCCTGTCCCGACCCCCCGCTCACGCTTTTAAACCTCTAGCGTCCAAGTGCGGGGAATATGAAATTTTCGAAATGATAAAGCCGGTAAATAATAACTAGTATGGCGTGCGGCCGCCTAATGTACTGACTGCAAAAAAAACTAACTGCTTAAGATGGGTTTGATAAATGAATTCTTTCAGTTTTTTTTATTCTTGTACAATAAGGGCTATCAGTCATAAGGTTATAAGTATATTTTTTTCAGTGCCAATTGTCATTTTATTTTATTTTTATTTATTAAGTCAGCCAAGGTAAGATTTCATCAGGATTATAATATAATATTGTTTATACTGTCATATATAACATTGTTAAATGTCAAATTTTGTAAATTACATTTATTAAAAAGAAACTACTCGGGTCTACTAATTAAGGACTGAAACCAAATACATCAATGTTTATTAGTTCAAGTTTTATAAAAAAAAAAAATTAGCGGGTAGATTTTGGTCAAATCATTACAGTCTTAAAGGTACTATTCCTACTTAAATACTGCGCTAAGTTTTATCAAAATCGGTCCAGTGGATTTGAAGATACAGCTTGATTCCTGTTTTAGTGGCCGCCGTTAAGGTACCAGAGCTCAAGTAAAAGTGGTTTTTGAGTTTTTATATAAATCAATTATCGGTTTGAGATTTCCCATGTAGCGGAAGATCGACATTCACGCGGGCGGAGCTAAGGGAAAACTATTCTATAATAAATAGATACTAATACGACTAATACGACTACTATGGCTTCGAATTTATTTCAAAAGCACTATCAACAAAGTTGAAGCATTACCACCCATTAAACGGTGTCTAATATACATGATAATGCTGATACAAGACTTCGTCTCATTATAGTTGAAATTGTTCATGCTTCAAATTTATCGATAGTACATCATCATCATCATCATAAGCTCGTGGCAGTCCACTGCTGGACACGGTCCTCCTTAAAAAGGGGGGATTTGCCATAATCTGCACGCTTGGCAGGCGTCTTAGATATAACATTAGATTTTGATTGAATACCAGGATAACGCTGCTGCCTCATGTTATCCTGGTACATCCCTTAGTTGGTTCTCACAGTCTCATCCACGGGAAGAGATGGAGTGACGCTATTATTATGTCGGCGATGGCGTCATACAGTAATCATAGAGATAGTACATAATTTTGTTATTAATTGTTTGAAACTTTATTGGTGAATAAATAAAAGGGAAAAGTGGTGAAAGTTAAACTGGACTTTGGCACTAACGGCTTAGAGTCGGGATTAATACTGCCGGGTGGAAAAACAGATATTCCAGAAAATTCGTTGAACAATTACGAGTCTCAGATGTTGTTTGGCAACTATACTTAATGACACAAAATAGTTAGTCACAGAAGTTCAACTTTATAAACGATAATAGGCTCGGATCAAGTCTTTCGAAACTAGTCGTGAGTGCTGCACTCTTGTGATATATCTACATAATTATTTTTTGTGTGAAACTAGGTTTAGATGTAACAATAATTTAACGATCTTATCATAATTATTGTGTAAATATTACATTGTGATATACTACTACATTAGACCATTAATAATGTGGTTGTTTAAATATTACATTAAACCATTTTAATTTATTCTAATTTTCAAATCGAAATTTTACAGAGGGTATTCCTAATTTTACAGGTGATTTAGCTTAGACTAATAAAACCAAGCTCGACCAGAGCTTGTGTTCTGTACCTACACATCTGGTGTGTCAATAGGCATGAGATATTTGTACGTTATTTAGTTTTTCTCATTCTGATAGTTTTTTTGTTATACAAAGAAAAATGTATGAGTACTTTTTTGTAGTCCGTACAGGGGCAGCAGCGGGGTTCGTGTGTCTGCTTTCACATTTCCTATTCGCAGCGTAAGGCGGGGTACAGCGCACCCCCAGCCGCCCGCTGCGCTCCTGGTGCCTACGCCCGCTTTTTATACCTTCCTGCCCGTCGAAAGTAATCAATTTGCGACTTAATTAATTAAGAAAAAAGCTTTTGTCCGACGTTTAGTAACTTCAAATGTCCCGAATTGTGTTGTTTTTGCCGTTTATTGAGTTATGAATTATTTTATTTGTTTGATTCGCAATAACATAATTGTTTTGATTAGATTCCCACTGATATCATTTAAATGTTAATTAATTAAATCAGTTCTTTTTCATCCGTTACAATTGTGTTCAATATTAATTAATTTAAACTATTTCAACTTGAAATAGTCTAAATAAATTACTAATGAATTATTTATAGACGGATTCATCTTTTTCATTGGATACATTTTATTCAATAATATGTTATAATTTTTGAATTTGTGATATTTTGTTTTAACATCTTTTATGGCCTAGTATCCAAAACCTTTTAAGCTGTCTTCATTTTCTTTTATTTTTCATAGTGGCAATCAGCTGTGAATTAGCGCAATTCTGCCAGTGTCAGGTGTATATATTTTTGAAGTTATATAATATTTTTCAAGTTAACAAGAAAAAAATGGGTGTGTGAAAATCCAACGAATAACACTTTGACCAGGCAAAATTCCCCTAGGTCTATTGCCTTGAAAAAATACGGTCACTTCATGTTAGCCACAGTTTTATTCCAATGTTTCAATATTGTTCACGAATATTGACGATTAATACAGAAAACAATACCAAATTTATGTATTATAAACATCGCAATAAACTAATATAAAACATTAAAATAAAACTTCAAGTGATTGTTCACTCGGGTTGCCGCCGAAACTCCCTGTCTTCATTTAAATAGATACTTATATCATTTAAACACGAAATGTCGGTGTATTATTTATTGCCTCAGTCTATTGCTTCATCATATTATTGTTTCTTGGGAGTTTTAGTGTAAATCCAAAGATTACCACGTTGATTAGGCGGAAGTTACCGTAGGTATATTGTCTTGGGAAAATACAGTACTTTGTACTGTTGTTTTGCACAATTTTATTCCTGTTTCAATATTGGTGCCGATTCTGTTGTACAGAACTAAACTAAATTTGGTCCCTATCTTTTTCTAATGTCAAACGCCAAAACGAGATAGCAAACATTTAAAGCGAGTACCGACCTATGTTTCTGTCAAACGGTTCAAAAAAATGTTGCGTTTTTACGTATCTTTAATCCGTGTGTTCTGAAATCGTGCCTACATCTTTTAATTTTGACGTTCCTAAACGAAACTGACAGCACCAAAATTGTTGCTATCTCGTTTTGGCGTTTGACATTAAAAAAGATAGAGAGGGATCAAATTTAGTTAGTTCTGGTACTACAGAATCGGCACCATTGTTCACGATTATTAACGATTGATACACATCACCGTATTTACTACTAACAAAACGCTAAAATAAAACTTTAGGTGACGCTTCATTCGGATTGTCGTCAACACACTCAGAATAAAGACTAGCTTAGCTTTGCTTGTCATTATTCTGAGTCAACACATTTTGTGTGTTATTTAAATATTTTATGGCCTGGTATCTGAGACCTTTAAGCCAAGTCATCATTACAATACATACTTTGGTCAATTTAACAATAAAATGCTGGCGGTGTCACATTTACTTCTTGGCAGTTTTGACGTTAATCCGAAAATTACGACATTAACACATTGGCTGGGCAAGAGTATCCACAGGCTTATTGATTTAAAAAAAAATATGGTTACTTTGCTATGTTAGTCACAATTTTATTCCAATATTCAGTATTGTTCATAATTATTGACGATTGATACACAAAACAACACCAAATTTATATATTAAACATCGCAATAAACTAATATAAAACACTAAAATAAAACTTCAAGTGACGCTTCACTGGGGTTGCTGCCAAAACTGACCAAAATTGTGGGTTTTTTTTTATTAATTGTTCATAGCCATGGATACGTGTCCTTCAGCCGTAATTGTGGTGTTCGTTAATACTGTTGCCAGTCAATACGGCGTATATACGAAGTGGTATGAAATAAAAGCCTTTTTAAAATTACGAATTTGCCGATTTAGAACAAACCCATCGGACACCGAACGAACGCTTATAAAGCCCACTATAACTTTGAAAGGGCTCAGTCAGCGAGCAAACATGTTAATTTACCAGTGGATAACGCGACCCAATTCGCCCCCATCCTAATTCTGTACAGTTTCCACACTAGCAGAGCTACAAATACTTTTCCTTTAGTTCGTTTCACCCGATATCGTCGTTATCTAGTTAGCCCGGGTCGACGAGGGTCCGAAGGGTCCGGGACTAAGTACCAGGACCGCATAGGTGGGTAGGCGGTTCGCGTGATGCCTGCCCCACACCCGCCGACACTATTTATAAACGTTCGCAGTGCCACTGAGGGATTGTGCTGTAAATCCATAAGGGCTCATTTTCTTTTTGAACTACTTTTTTTTCTTTAGTTTTAATATAATTAGAATATACAATGCCATAATATGAGATCTCATATTTAAAAAATATATCATTCCATTCAAAAAACTGACTAAATTGAAACTGTTTTTATACGTGTCAAAAGTTTCAGTGATGTATCTATGTTGAATATGAAACACACTGTCAGATCCAAAGGCGAGGTTATATTTAAATATATATTATATACTACGTTAATCTGCGGCTTCGCCTGATTGAATATCGGTTTTCGCACACAAATGGAAAATCTCGAAATATAGATCAATCAAAAAATCCAATAACCACTTTTACTTGAGCTCTCCTTCTATAATGGCGGCTATTGAAACAGAGATCAGGCTGTATTTTCAATTCTACTGGACCGATTTTGATGAAACTTGCTACAGTATTTAAGTCGGAACATTATCTTTAAGACTGTAGTAGTTTGACCAAAAGCTGCGCGCTAGTTTTTGCGTGAACTTCGAACAAAGAAACAGACGCGAAGAAAACAAAAGATGTTTTTGGTTGCAGAAGACCTTAAACAGCCGACCAGTCAGAGTTACATACATACATATATATATACTCACGCCGATATCCCATAAGGGTAGGCAGAGACCATACTACATACATACAGTCACGTCTCTTTCCCATTGGTGTAGGCAGAGACCACTCCTTTCCACCTGCTACGATCGTTCAATGCAGCAAAGTGGCCATCCGTAGCCCACATTTTGCCCCCGCGGGCAACGAGATGTGTCGGGTGGCGAACCACGACGCCGCTATTTTATAAGGTTCAAAAGTTTTAAAATTCTTCATTGCTTTCCCACGGCTTAGTGGAGAGGAAAGGATAGAGGATGAGGTAGGAAAGATGTATTGAGTAAGAGATATGGAATTTAGGAAAAGGACTATAGGATATAGGATACTACTATCTCGGAAGGAGTAGGAAGAGACAGTAGTAGCTCGGGGGGCCGAGGTCGCTCACCCGTGTACTTAATCTATTTATGTCTATTCGCCGGACAGGCCAAAGGACTAACTACTCCTTAACCGCGTGACAATGACGTTCTATAATTTTGTAACAGTAGATTATATGTTAAGATTCTCATTCGCTGCCCTGCCACGTCGCTACCAACATTCATATAATGTCTATAAACGCTTAAACTTGAAAATATAACGCCCCCCCCCCTCACCACCACACTTCGTACACCCCGATCCCTCCCCCATATAAATTTTACCTTAAAAATCCGCAAATTCGGGACTCCGGCACGGTCGCCAGGACCTTTTCGAAAAGGGTCCGCCAAAGGGATTTGCCTGGGATCGGGGCATTCGGCCCAACACTTATACAAAATGTCCAATATGGACCCGCCCTGCCAACCCTTAGGGTCCGAAGGTAGCTAGAGTGGATCTGTAAACACACAAGTTAGATGCCTAACCGTTCGCCTATTATATAAATATTACTTCCGACCGCAATTACAACTCGATCTGAGATTTTAATTTGTTTCTAACGCATGCTTACGTTGTTACACTAGTTTTAACTTGCGGCTCTGTTCGCGTAAATGGGAAATCCCGAAATATTTATAGATTTACGGAGAAGTCCATTGTACACTTTTAGTTGAGCTCTCGTACCGTAATGGCGGCTACTAAAACTTCATTTCACCGATTTTGATGGAACACGCTGCAGTATTTATGTTGGAATAGTACTTTTAAGACTGCAGCAGTGTGATCAAAATCTACCCACTGGTGTTTGAGCGAAGCTCGAACAAACAAACAAACATAAAATGAAAGAAAAACGAAATAGATTTTGGTTTTTAAAGTCTTTAATTAGTCGATCTGTGTTAGATTATTTGAAACATCTTTAATGTACAGACAATGATGTTTTACAATTTTATCGTGATACATAGATTGCGTCATATATATCTCGGAAACTGTCATTAGTATGGGACGTTAATTGACAACGAAACACAAGTGTGAAGTTGCTACACGTTGACAGAGTTAGCACGAAGTTCGTGCATACGAGTCGGCGTGGGGAGACTGCGTGTGACAAGCTCACTCAGTTCTCATCTAGATTCCGAACGGATAACACTGCTCAGAAACTGTTTCACGTTTCGTTGTTAACGTTAGATTTTAAAGTTAAATCACCGATCATTTTGTTATTTCATCTCACTTCGTACATTCCTACGTCCTGTATAACGGAGAAGAACCTGAATACAACCGGTCTACCAATCCGTTATATATATACAGGATTTAGTAATTAGTAGAATAACGCCACTCTTGACTGGATGTTTCATCAAAAGACTGATGTTCATCGTTTCAAACATCTATCAATCGGTTTGAACTTTGAAGTCTCGGCGTTAGGCTCAGAATTGACATCAGCGATTGTAAATTTGTTCTATTTATTTAAATCTTTAAATCCTTCCGAATACCTCAAACCTCAACTAAACTAAGATAACAGTATTTTTTGGAAAACTGATTTTTACGACCCCAAAGATGTTAGAAGGACCAAACACAAGAAATTTATTGACAATCCGTTGCGATCGCAAACTACATAATAAACGTGCGATTTAGTTAAGGTTTTTTTTTCTCAATAAGAGATACCTTTATCAAATCTAATCTAGACACCCCATTTTAAACACTGTGTTAATTAAAGGATTATTTGAATTCAGTTTTGGGCATAGCCATGGCCTTATATGCTTCTAACATAATGTAATTATGATTATTGTAACATATTAAAAAAGTATTTATTATAGTGGACTTTTATTTGATTCAACATAATCATCATCCCCAGTCCAGATCGTCCCCACTACAGGGTTACAGACCTCCCCTGATCAGGAGGGGAATTAAGCTGTAGTCTACCACACTGACCTAGTACGGGTTGGTAGACTTCCCACACCCATGCGGGCATGCAGGTTTCCACACGAAGTTTTCCTTCTTCGTTGAGTACATTGTAGACCGTATTATTAGGAAAAACATCAGTAATATGGCACCGGGATCGAACCCACGATATTTCGATCACAAGTTGTCTCTGATACCACTAAACCACTAACGTAGATTGGATTGGAGACTAGAGTGCTCTTTATTGGTGGTAATTCTACGGTAACAGAACTTAATTAAATTTGGTCCCTCCCTATCTTTTTCTAACGTCAAACGCCAAAACGAGATAGCTACAATTTTGGTGCTGTCACTTTCGTTTTGATACTTTAAAATTAAAAGATTTAGACGCAACCTCGGAATGTACCGACTAAAGATACGCAAAAATGCAACATTTCTTTGAACCGTTTAACAGAAATGTAGGTCGGTACTCGCTATAAATGTTTGCTATCTCGTTTTGGCGTTTGACATTAGAAAAAGATAGGGAGAGACTAAATTTAGTTAAGTTCTGTAACAGTAGAACTAAATTTGGTCCCTCCCTATCATTTTCTAAGGTCAAACTCCAAAACGAAACAGCAAACATTTATAGCGAGTACCGACCCACATTTCTGTCAAACGGTTCAAAAACATGTTGCGTTTTTGCGTATCTTTAGTCCGTGTGTTCCCAGATCGCGCCTAAATCTTTTCATTCTGACGTTTCTAAACGAAACTGTCAGCACCAAAATTGTAGCTATCTCGTTCTGGCGTTTGACGTTAGAAAAAGATAGGGAGGGACCAAATTCAGTTAAGTTCTATTACAACAGAATCGGCACCATTGTAAATCAATATAATTTTTTTTACAAACCTCATCATCATCATCTCAGCCCAAAGACGTCCACTGCTGAACACAGGCCTCCCCCAAGGATTTCCAGAGAGATCGGTCTTGCGCCGCCCTCATCCAGCGGCCTCCCGCAACCCTAAACAAGTCGTCAGTCCACCTTGTGTAAGGCCTGCCCACGCCTCGCTTTCCAGTTCGTGGCCGCCACTCCCAATACCTCGCGGCCCCTACAAACCTAGTATACAAGAAATATACAATGCGATTCAAATATGAATAGGAACGTCAATAACCTCTATCTGTCAAATGTCACTTGAAAAGTACGCTTTGCAAAGAATACTTTCAATAATAAGTCTTACATT
>WUAW01000688.1:16160-27852 GCA_017165845.1 Thaumetopoea pityocampa | reverse complement strand
AATTCCATATTCCTTGCTCAATACACTTTTCCTGCCTCATCCTTTTTCCTTTCCTCTCCATTAAGCCGCGGGAACGCAATGAGGAACTTTTGAATCTTATAAATTGCCGGCGTCGTGGTTCGCCACCCGACACGTCTCGTTGCCCAAGGGGGCGAAATGTGGGCTGCGGAGAGCTACTCTGCTACACTGAACGGTCGTAGCAGGTGGAAAGAAGTGGTCTCTGCCTACCCTAATGGGAAAGAGGCGTGACTGTATTTATGTATGTAGTATATACTATGGTCTCTGCCTACCCTTATGGGATATCGGCGTAAGTTTATGTATGTAATTATTTTGAATTTGGAAAGCGTTCATTATGTTATAAACTTCTTTCGATTTCCCGCCATTTCACATATTTTTTTCATGTTTATTATCAAATTATAATATACAATGGAGTGTTAAAGAAAATAGGATTGCGGTGATTGCCTTGCACAAAGTGGGTATAGAGCCGTCGGTCATATTCAAGACACTTCAAAAGCTTGGTGTCAGCCGTATTTTCGTATATCGTACTATCGACAGATATACCAACACTTCCTCTGTCGAAGACGATAAAAGATCGGGGTGGCGGCGTGTGTTGCGAGCTACAAAGGCTTTTAATGATGTTAAAGCCAGAATTCGCCGAAACCACATTAGGAAACAAAAAAATCTTATAGCGAGAAATGAAGATTCCCGCCGGGACTCTGTCGCGTATAATAAAATAAGACCTGAAGCTTGGTGCTTATCATCGATATACAAGACATGCCCTAAATCAATCCCTACAGTTAAAGAGAGTGGATCGATCAAATCCACCAGTGATACCTCTAGTCTACTCTCTTGGTTACTCATAGCAGTCTACTGCTATTATTAGCTACTAGGATTCGCGCTAAATCTAAAATACCAAAATAATTATAGATTTACAAAGAAAAAGTCAATGATTGTCTTTACTTGAGCTCTCGTACCATAATAGCGGCTATTGAAACGGGGATCAGTCTGTATTTTCAGTTTTACGTGAACGATTTTGATGAAACGTGCTGCATTGTTTAAGTTGAAATAGTAATTTTAAGACTGCCTAAAATTTGCTTGTTGGGTTTTGGTTGAAAATAAAACATAGTTTCAGTGTCAAACCCCTTAATTAGTCAATCTGAGTTAGACTTTTTGAAATAACTTTAACAGACAAAGACTTTTTACAATTTTATAATAGTTATACGGAGATAATTAAACGCAATTTGGTCTAAATGACTGATCTAAGAGGCCTTTACCTTAATTAGAGAAATCAATTTAAGCTTCATGCCTATATACCGATAATGATTGTATAATTATGTAACGTAACAAAGACGTGGGTGACGTACATACATACATTCATACATATCATACATAGATGTATGTATGATGAACATACATCACACACGCCCAGTCTCTGTCGTAGTATATATATATGTATATAATGCACACACCCGTTTCTATTCATACCAGGCGTACATGAAACGCAAAGTGGTCGGTACATATGCGGGCAGTGTATTTAAAACGGTAAAAAGATTTGTGCGATAGCTCTCGCGTGCTAATATTAAATAGCGTCCAAAGTTTAACATTCAAATTTAACCGTTTTAAGGGTCTTATCAGATTACTCTTCATTTTTAACAAGTCACATCACATTACGTTCGTTACATTTTAAAATTTCCATTTTTTTTTTCTAGATAAATTTTATAGGGGCTTTATATATATTTAACTTTAACTAATCGTTTGTTTGTTCTTTTTTAAAGTCAATTTATCAATTTTTTCATTCTTAAAAGCTGCGTCGCCTACACGTCTCGTTTCCCGCGGGGGCGAAAAGTTTATGGATAGATACTGCTCGTAGCAAGTGGAAAGAAGTGGTCTCTGCCTACCCCAATTCTTAGGTAGTATATATCAGTATCTCCGCCTGTCACGCGGGAGACCGGGGTTCGATTCCCCGCCGGAGAGCTAGGGAAAAAGAAGTGATTGTATGTATGTATGTATTAAAAGCCGCCAGTATGGTACTAGAGGTGAAATAAAAAATGGTTCTTAGAATTTTTTTTCACTCATGTCATGCACGCGGGCGGAGCCGCGGTCATAATTTAGTATATATAATTTAGTATATATATATAAAATTGGTAAATGTAAAATTTTCAAAAATCAAATATATTTAAAAAAAATCTACCCAGATCGACTAATTAAGGACTTCTGAAACCAATTCCGTCGATGTTTGTTTGTTTGTTTGCTTGCTTGCTTGTTCGAGCTTCACGCAAAAACCAGCCAGTAAATTTTGGACAAATCGTTACAGTTTTAAAGGTATTATTCCGACTTAAATACCGCGGCATGTTTCATCAAAATCGGTCCAATAGAATTAAAGATACAGCTTTATTTCTGTCTTAGTAACCGTTGTTAAGGTACGAGAGGTCAAGTAAAAGTCGTTCTAGTTTTTTTGTATAAATCTATGATTGTCTAGGGATATCCGTTGCACCGGAAAACCGATATTCACGTGGGTGGAGCCGCGGGCAAAAGCCAGTTGTTTATGTAACGCTTACTTAGCTATTTGTTCATTGACCTACCAACCGCAAAAAGTATCTGTTATTAAAAGTGTTACAAGATTTTTGCGATTTAACATTTAATTGTTTAAAAATAATGGTGCATAAATATCGGTGCAATTTCGCAATGATGTTGGCTTCTCGTTTAGTCAGCAACACTGTATGTAGGTACAAATATAGACAAGAATGTATTGTATTTAATGTATTGGCTTTAGCGTCAATTTCGCTAAACCTAAAATGAAACAGCAATTTTAACATTTTATGTATTCTACAAAATAATTTAACTTTTTTATTCACGATTGATTGGTACAGTGGGCAGAGGCCGCTGATTTCTGTGCCAATGAGACCCGGGTTCGAATCCTGGTAGGGACAATCTTTTGTGTGATGACCACAAATGTTTGTAACCGAGGCATGGACGTATTTCTGTATTTACTAGCGTTTACCTACGGCTCCGACCGCGTGAATGCCAATTTTCTGCTACATGGGAAATCTCGAAATAATCATAGATTTATATAAAAACCTATAGCACATATAACTAAAACAGGGATCAGGCTGTATCTTCAATCCTACTGGACCGATTTTGATGAAACATGCCGCAATATTTAAACCGGAATAGTAGGTATTACTTAACTTAAGACTGTAATAGTTTGATCAAAATCTACCCTCTGGTTTTTGCGTGAAGCTCGAACAAACAAACAAACATCGACGAATTTGGTTTCAGAAACGCTTAATTAGTCGATCCGAGTAGTTTTTTTTAATATCTTCGATTTACAAAATTTGACATTTGACATTTTTAATTTTATTTATCTATATAAGTATTTACATACATAGATCGTTATCTAGTGCCCAAGACACGATGAATCCCAGTTTGGGACTAGATCAATGTGTGTGATAAAGTGACCAGAATATTATTATTTTGCCAGGGTCGTGGACGGCTTCACAGGCGCGCTTCTGACAAGCGCCCTGCTGCTCTTTGAGTTGTAGGCACAAATACAGGCGGCTGTAGGCACAAATACAGGCGGCTGTAGGCACAAATAAAACTTGACAAATTTTTGACTATCATGGAAGGATGTGATCCCAATGAAGAATGAATACAAACATACACTCACGCCGATATCCCTTAAGGGTAGAGACCATAGTACATACTACATACATACATACAGTCACGCCTCTTTCCCATTGGGGTAGGCAGAGGTTACTTCTTTCCACCTGCTACGATCGTTTGTTGCAGCAAAGTGGCTATCTGCAGCCCACATTTCGCCTCCGCGGCCAACGAGACGTGTTGTTCCTCAGTGCGTTCCTCTCTTTCCTTTCCTCACGGTTTAAAGGTGAGGAAAGGAAAGAGGATGAGGTAGGAAAGGTGTATTGAGCAATGAATATGGAATTTGCGAAAAGGACTGTAGGATATAGGATACTACTATCTCGGAAGGAGTAGGAAGAGACAGTAGTATGAAGAATGTATATCTCAAGAAAATAAAAAATCGTGCGTCTATAGATATATGGTCTGAGGTCTCCACATTATAAGTGGTGTTATGTTTGCCTTTACCTGCGCCCTTAGCAGACATCTTGAGGCTGGTACTGGATTAGTTGAATCGTGGGATAATCGTAGTATATCCGTTCACTGATTCTAAGAACTGCACACACAATTCTGCCCTCATCCCCGGTCCATATCGTCCCCACTACAGGGGCACGGACCTGCCCTAATCAGAAGTGGGAATTGACTGTAGTCTACCGCGCTGGCCTATTTACTGATTCTAATAACACAACTTTTGCATACACAATTCTGCCCTCATCCCCAGTCCATATCGTCCCCACTACAGGGGCACGGACCTCCCCTAATCAGGAGGGGAATGGGCCGTAGTCTACCGCGCTGGCCTAGTGCATGTTGGTAGACTTCACATACCCATGCGAGCGTGCAGGTTTACTCACGAAGTTTTCCTTCTCCGTTAAGTACATTGGTGTCTACAATGTAGACCGTACATGAATTACAAATAATTACTCAGTGGTACAGGATCGGGATCGATCCCACGACCCTTCGATCGTAGGCCGTGTCTAAAACCACTACACCACCAATGCACTATCAATTCTGCTCTAACAGAATATAAATTTGATCCGATAAATTTAAAAATGTTGCTTCGCGAAGTTATAATATTTCTACTAGTGGGGTCTCAATGAGAGCCATGTCAAAGCATACAAGTATTTGCACTTAGTTTTTGGCTTTAGAACTGCCCGGTCATCTGAACTCGGTACAATCTGAACCTACTTAGAATTAAGCAAAACTGTGATTAGTTTTGAATCAATACAATCATTATTATCTCCCACTGACGTATTCTCTCGCCCAGTGCACAACGTGACCAAATTGTCAGAATTGGCTTTAGACCCTTAGTTCCCAAAGTGGTCCAGGCGGACCCCCAGGGGTCCACGGGAGACCCGACGGGAGTCTACGTTGGCGTACGCAAATTTCCATAGTTAGATCTAATCTTCGCATTTTTTGTCGAGTTTTGGGAATATGGTAGAAATGTAGCTAGCTGCAGGGGGTCCACCGGAATCAGCTAAATTTTGAAAGTGGTCTATGAGAAAAAAAAGTCTGGAAACCTCTGCTTTAGACTATATTTCGACGGTATCAAGTGCCGAAGAAATCTATTAAAAAATCGTATGCGATTCCTTTGTCGTCTATAGTCGTGGTGCAATGTAAGATACTTGGAAGTTTTGGCGGCAGCGCGAGTGAATCGTCATTTAAAGTTTTATTTTAGTTTATTGTGATGTTTGATGTGTGAATTTGGTGTTATTTTGTATATCAATGTGAACAATATTAAAACATTAGATTAAAACTGCGGCTAATATTACAAAGTAACCGTATTTTTTCATGGCAATATGCCTGCGGAAAATCTCGCCTAGTTAATATTGTAATCTTCGGATTAACGTCAAAACTCTCAAAAAGCAGTAAAATGTGATACACCAGCATTTTATTGTTAATTTGACGAAAGTATGATTAAAACGATGGCTTGGCTTAAAGGTCTCAGATACCAGGTCATAAAATACATAAAAAATAAAATGCTTGTCAACCAGGCCATAAACTCCTAAAAATACTTATATTTTTTTCTATAAAAATAAATTGTAAATGCATCTATCTACAATATCTATATTACTATTATAAAATTGTTAAACGTCAGATTTTGTAAATCAAAGATATAAAAAAAACTACTCAGATCGACTAATTAAGGACTTCTGAAACCAAATCCGTCGATGTTTATTTGTTTGTTCGGGCTTCACGCAAAAATCAGCGTCTAGATTTAGTCAAACTATTACAGTCTTAAAGGTACTATTCCAATTTTAATATTTAATATTAATATTCATCAAAATTGGTTTGGTAGAATTGAAGATACAGCTTGATCCCTGTTTTAGTCGCCACCGTTAAGGTACGAGAGCTCAAGTAAAAGGGGTTCAAAGGCTTTTTATATAAATGTATGATTGTTTAGGGATTTTCCATATAGCGGAAAACCATCATTCACGCGGGCGGAGCCGCGGGCAAATACTAGTATTCTCTAAAAAATATAACAGTTTATGTAGTGCTTAAAAATTATATAGCTGTAAGTATACTAAGCTGGATGCGTCAAAAAAATATTACCAAAGTTTTTTTTTTTTGTTAATCGATTGTCCCCAGTGTGTTCAGAATGTGCGTGTTCCGCGTGCCATTGATGCATTTCGGTGTGGGCAGGGGACGATGGGGATTGGGGGCAGGCGGTCGGATACCCAACGCAGCTCGCCATAGTCGCCATCGAGCCCAGTATGCGCTCAGACACTGGGTGGTGATGTTGCGCGCCATTCCGAGCGCCAACTTACTCGCGAAATACGAAACTAATATATACCAAAAATAATACCACAATTCCAACTAAATATATGTATACACTGTGAAGAGTAGGTTCCAAATATTGTGTTCGTATTGAATATATATATAAAAAAGTTGCAATTAACTGTTCGGAGCGCGAAGTTTGTCCTCTTGACACACTAGTTTTTACTTGAATGCGTGTTAGCATAGTGGGGAATGGATGTAGGAACTTGATGAGTAAGTAATCCCCGGCATTAGTACAAGGTACAGTAAAAAAAAAACTCAATTAGAAGTACGGTTAGTTCGTGTCGCGAAGTTTTCTTTGTCACGCCAGTTCGAGTAAGACAAGGCATTGTTTAGTGAATTTATTAGTCTTGACACTCGTGTACAATTCACTGTTAGTTGTTTTCCTTGGTATATTTTTTCTAGTTTATATAACTTTATATAATGTTCTATTTACTCTAATCGTTTTGTTAATTGGTTATGTTATAAAATGTTGTTGGTGTTTTGTTAATTACTTGTTCTCTAACTGATACCAGGGCTCCAATAAAATTTTGCCTAGCGACACCAGGCTAGCATGTAATATGTAGAAGTTTGTTCAGAATGCATCGAAGTTTGAAAGTAATTTCGGAGTGCAGGCGCGCGTCGAACTAATCAAATCGTTCACGGTCCTTACCACGCTGATAACACTACCACTCTTTTATGTTGCTCTAGTAACTATATAACTTTTTATTGCCATTTTGTATTGCTTTATCAACTTTTTTTATTATTTATTTTTTATTACGTATATATGCATATTATTTGTTTATTTATTTATTTACATCACTTATTTTGAACAAGTTAAGATCGCGGCTTCGCTTAAAATAATATTAAAGTTGAACCATTATCCTATGTTAATCCAGGATATAGTCTGTGTTTAATCTAAATCCATTCAACAGTTTACGCGAAGTATCAAACATACTTGTAAACTTTCGTATTTATAATATTAATGTGATTTATAATAAATATAAACTGTCTGAATTAACTGTTGTAATTTATCAGTTAAATAACAGAAGGGAATCATCCAAGAGAATTTCTTTTAGTCTCCGTGTGTGGAAGTCGTCTTGAAGGTTATGGGTTATAATCATCAACCCATCCAAGTTCACTGTTGGACATGGGCCACCCTCCTCAAAATGGAGAGACTTGTCGTAATCCACGTTTGGCTGGAGTGTTGGGGATCACAATAGGTATGGGTTGAATAGAAGTATAATACCGCTGCCCATTGTTCTGGTACGTACGTTAGTTGGTTCTTATAGCAACCACGGGAAGATATAGAGTAGCGCTAATGTTGTCCCAGCGCCACACTGCAAAATATTTGTATAACTCGTATAACAGCAAAATATGTATACAATTCGTATAATATTACAGCAATACTCGTATAACAGTAAAATATGTATGTAATTCGTATAACAGCCATACACGTAAACAGCAAAATTTATATATAGAGAAAAAAATTGTATATAACTCGTATAATATTATATAAAAACAATACTCGTATATCTGCAAAATATCTGTATAACTCGTATAATATAACATTAATACTTGTAAAAGAGCAAAATTTGTATGTATCTATGTATCATATGTATGTATCTATCATATAATATAAAAGCGATACTCCTATAACAGCAAAATATGTATACAACTTGTATAATATAACAGCAATACGCGTATACAAAAGTCCTTGAATGGAGACCACGTACTAGCAAGCGCAGTGTGGGACGGCCACCTACGAGATGGACCGACGACCTGGTGAGGATCGCTGGATCTCGCTGGACGCAGGTGGCTATGGACTGGTCGCGCTGGTATTCGATTGGAGAGGCCTGTGTTCAGCAGTGGACAGCTACGGGCTTAATGATGATGATAATGACTCGTATAACAGCAAAATATGTATATAACTCATATAACAGCAATACTCGTAAACAACAAATATGTATATAACTTCAATATTATAACAGCAATACTCGTGTAACAATAAAGAACTCCTGAAAAATCTAAACATCCATATTTGCCAAGTACAATGTTTATCTGTCTATTCTATTATCCCCTTAAACTCCAAAATATTATTCTACGTACACAATATAAAGCCGCGCGGTAAAGATCACCCATCGCAAAACATTCACTAAGACCTTAACACAGAACGTGTAATTAGTATATTTATGAAAAAGGAACGTCCAATGGGTAGGGACAGTAAGACCCGGACCGTTATTTCTAGGGTTGCCACTAGGGCTTGCAAATATTCGGAAATTTCGCTGTTCGAATATTCGTTAGTAATGGGCGTTATTACAACAACAGTTATGATAATGCATTATTTGAATGTGACGGATAATCCATTATTGAATGCTCAGTTATCCTGTTATCGTTGTTCGACAACAGTTTAGGTACGAGAAGCCGCGCAATAAGCACACACTACGTGTGTAAGTGAGATAGCGCTACGTGTGTGCGCGGCTGCATGGCATGATTTGATAATCATTCACAGAACGTAATAAAGTTCATATTTAATTAAATGGATTTCTAATATCTTATGACCACAAATGGCTATTACGATTTTGTGCTTTCTTCCGTGGCAGTAAAGCCTAATTTTGTAATTAAGAATACAAACAGCTGGTAACGAATTCAAATTTTTTGATTCTATAATTTATACTATTGTTATTGATTGTCAGCAGTAACAGATCGTTGTCATTACGTATACAAATATTGCGCGTCGCGTTGATGTAAATATTATTGAAATGAGAGTACATGTGGGTAAATAAATAAATGAAGGATGCAGTGTAATATAGTTATAGTGACTGACTGTGAAAAGTATGAAGGTAATATCACTGACCATTCATTATTATTATAGGACAACATAAATTTGTCGAAAATGGCTCATATTCTAACACTTCGCTTGTGTCACTTCACTGTATTTCTACAACGGTAACGTTTCGCGAAACAACAATAACAGGATAACTGACAATAGTTTATAATAACAGTTATTAGGAAATAACACAAGAGGACATTTCATTATTGCAATATAACAGTTATTGCCATCTTTAATATTCGTTGTCTTTTTTATATTTTTAGATATAATAATAATATTCTGGTCACTTTTTCACACACATTGATCTAGTCTCAAACTAGGATTCACTGTATCTTGGGTACTAGACAACGAAATACATACTTATATAGATAAATACTATACATAAATAGATAAATACGTCGATGGCTCGGCTACAAATATTTGTGCACATCACACAAAGTTTATCCCTACCAGGATTCGAATCCGGGACTCGTTGGCACAGTAAACAGGGTATACTGTACCAATCAGTCGTCAATTATTCGAATTATGTATTTGAATAATAGAAAAAAATAAAGCTATTTTAACAATCGTGACGTTATTAGACTTAGTAATTTGACTGACCGAAAAAAGCAAGCAAAAGTTAGTCAATGTATTCTTACAAAAAAATGAATAATGTTGATGTTGTGTTGAGACAAATAATGCAGTGAATTTGGGCTGATGATGGTGAAATAATTTTCGCGCATTATTAGTGGCGTGCCATAGTTTTATATTATTAGGACAGTCGGGAAGTTGTTAAAAGAACAAATAATCTATAGTTTTCAAGTGATCTTACTTGCTATGAATATATATTTTGTTGTTGGATACATAATGAACGATTGAAGAATATGTAGTTTATAAAAATTAAGTTTATTCATTTTGTAAGATGAATAAATTAAAATGTATAAAATTTTAACCGGTTACAAATAAATTTAATCGTGGATATGGTAAAAATTGAATCGTGGATATGGTAAAGGAATGACGAAAGCCTTGTGTTATGCAGTGGAAATGCGTTCCCTATGGAATATAAGTTGAGTCACCAAGACTGATCGGTAAAGGAATAATGTGATGAGGGATTGATGTAAGTTGAAGCATGATGGGGTGACAAGGATTGAGAATGTTCCCAAAAGTTTAGCCATTTAGAAAGGTTGAGTGAGATTCGAATGACGGAACGAATATACCGGGCAAATGTGAGTGGAAGTGTCGGAACAGGGCGCCCAGGGAAACTTATCTTGGTCACTTCATCAAATTATTTCAATAAGGTCAAGTTCGTAGCACCTTTAATCGACGAAAGTGTATGAAAATATGTATGGATGTAGATGAGACAAAATAGGTGTATCAAGATCGCAATACGTGGCGAACTATGGTCTATGCCTACCCCTGTGGGGTACCGGCGTGAGTGTGTGTATGTTATAAATTGATAGCATTGATCGAAATATGTTTTGTATGTAAAATATATTCTGTTTTGTCGTTATATTCTTACTCATTAAATGTTATAATTTCCAGTAAAAGTTGCCAACCCTAGTTACTCCTGTAACGAGCCCTTCGCATTCGACTAGGGACATAACGCGCTAGGCCGGTCGGCGTCCTATTACACCGTCGCGTAATCGAATAAATATTACTTACATTTTTGAACTGGGAATTATAATTATGAGTGCAGTTGTACTATGATTCATGATTCATAGATATATCAGCTCATAGATGTTCACTGCTGGACTCCTCATCGCTACATTGAGCGACTATAAGCCACCTGCATCTACCGACTGCGGGCGACCTTCATTATTAGGACATCGGTCCAACTAGTCGGGGTTCGACCCGCTCTACGCTTTCTGGTTAGGGGTCGTCACTCCAGCACTTTAGAACCTTAACGTCCATCGGTTCTGCGAACTATATACTCTACCCACTGCCAATTCAGCCCCCGTAGCCAAGTTGACATTTGACAATCGTTATCTTTATTTATTTATTCAGGACATCAAACAGTTATACATTGTTTATTACTAAAATAACAAATACAAGAAATATTAAGTGAATGTATAACCCACACTAATGTCCACAGATTAATCGCTAATAGAAACAAAAATAATGTATTGGAATGACATTTGAAACGTCAAGTAACTTATCGATTACAAATGTCATTCCAATACATTTTTTTCGATTCTATTAGTGATAACGATTGTCGAATGTCAACTTGGCTAGGGGGCAGCTTTACAATCATTTCAGCCACATCACTGCGTCATCAGAACCTCGAAGTTTTTTCCAATATTAAGCTTAAAGACATCTTCTAGCGCAGCTGTAAACAGTTTCGGAGAAATAATGGTGGTAATGTAATTCTGTTGTAACAGAACTTAACTAAATTTAGACTCTCCCTATCTTTTTCTAATGCCAAACACCAAAACGAGATAGCAAACATTTTTAGTGAGTACCGACCTGCAATTCTGTCAAAAGGTACAAAAA
>WUAW01000687.1:1556-15539 GCA_017165845.1 Thaumetopoea pityocampa | reverse complement strand
GGGGGGGGGGGGGGGGGGGGGGGGGGGGCAGCTGGGTCCGGAGGTATTATACCTACGTCAGATGTTTTAACCATGTGGTGCTTTTTCTAAAATTATACAAATTATTTATAATTTGTTCCAATGATGTAAAACACCCTTCATGTTTGTCTTACTGGATCAGCGTCCAACCCTTGCTGCGAGCATCTGCGATATTATTTGTCATTCATTCACTGTTGAACACAGGTCTCCATTGTATAGAGTTATTGCCATAATCTATGCTTGGTACGCATCTTTTATTTTTAAGATCATAGTAGATTATTGGCTGAATGTTAGGCTAATGCCTATTACAGTTCTGTGACCCTCAGTCGGTCCTCTTAGCCACAGGAAAGATAGAATGAAGTTGTTATTATGCCAGCGCAATGTATTAATAGATATAATAATTCTTTTCAAAAATTTGGCGAGAATATAATGAGTGGTACAGAGATTGTATTTACAATTCAATGTTGGTATAACTTTGTCCAATACACACATGGTAATAGACACGACTCACGATCAAAACGGTCGCGGCTTCGATTCCTGTCCCATACAACTGAGTTATTTCTAGTTCATGTACGGTCTACATTGTAAACACCAAAGTATTCAACGGAGATGGAAAACTTCGTAAGGAAACCTGCATAGGCCTATGGGTATGTGAAATCTACCAATCCACGCTAGGCCAGCGTGGTAGACTACGGCCTAATAACTGCCCAACCTATCTCTGAAACGTACATCCAGCAATGGTAGTAAGGCTAGTGAATCAATATATAGCAAGCCTAATGTACTTGTTATGTTGCAGCATAACCTTAAGAAGTTTAACTGCTAAAGTTCTGCGGTTCCAACAGAGGCACAGGCATGAGATTAGCGACTCCTACAATATGAACAACACCAAGAGTTCATTAAATCCGCTCATTGAAGATATCAATCTGAAAGCTAATATATTCTCCTTCATCACTGTGGAAATAATATTCTACCCTATAGAAACTATTATACATAGACTTCATATACAGGTGGGTGAAGATTGGTATTATTCAATAGGTTTTACCCGCGGCTCCGCCCGTCTGAACGTCAGTTTTCCGCTACATGGGAAATCCTGAAACAATCATAGATTTATATAAAAAGCCTTAGAACCACTTTTACTTGAGCTTTTGTAATTTAAAGGTTGCTACTAAAACAGGGATCAAGCTGTAACATCCGCAATATATAAGTCGGAATAGTACTTTTAAGACTAACAGTTTGACCAAAATCTCCCCACCCGATTTTTGCGTGAAGGTCGAACAAACATCAACGGGTTCTATTTCAAAAGCCCTTAATTAGGCAATCTGAGTAGTTTCTTTTTTAATAAAATCTTTGAATTACAATATTTAACATTTAACAATTTTATGATGGTATAGATCACTAGCTTTTGCCCTCGGCTCCGCCTGCGTGAATGTCGGTTTTCCGCTACATGGAAAATCTCGACACAATTATACATTTATATTAAAAACCTAAGAACCATTTACTTGACATCTCGTACCTTAACGGCGGCTACTAAAACAGGGATAAAGCAATATCTTCAATTCTACTGGACCGATTTTGATGAAACATACCGCAGTATTTAAGTTGGAATAGTACCTTTAAGACTGTAATAGTTTAACCAAAATCTATCCGCTGGTTTGTTCGTGAAGCCCTTAATAATCAATCTGAGTAGTTGGTTTTTAAATAATTTTGATTTTTGATAATTTGGCATTTAACAATTTTATAATAGTATAGATGCCATGCTATTGTTCTCTATAACTTAAACGAAACAAACAAGCTCATTACTTGCTCACCCTTCGATACATATACAAAATTTGGAATTCACACCATCTTTTGTATTTCTCAGGCTAACTTTAGATTTCCCTCTACTGAGGGAAATCTAAAGTTAGCCTTGTTAGTTCCTTATTAGTCCCTCAGTACATCACCACTTAAGGATCTCTTGGCAACATGAGACTTGGGTGTCTTTATTGGGATCAACTTAGACCAGAGGTTCCCAGATTTTTTTTCTCATAGACCACTTTCAAAATTTAGCTGGTTCCAGTGGAACCCATGCAGCTACATTTCTACCATATTCCCAAAACTCGACAAAAAATGCGAAGATTAGATCTATGGAAATTTTCGTACGCCAACGTAGACCCCCCGTCGAGACTCCCGTGCACCCCTGGGGGTCCACCTGGACCACTTTGGGAACTAATGTTTTAGACGGACACTTAAGTCCCCCATTCATTGCATTCACAATAGATAGAAATAAACATAGTTATCGTAGATTTGAAAATTCCAGGGTACCAGAACAATAATAGACAATTTGGACAGTGGCACATCGGTGACACCAATACTCACAGGCTATGAAGGCTTCATGGATTGCTACAACACAACTATAGCCAAGGAAGGAGTCGCTGGCCTCTACAAAGGATTTGGAGCATTGATGTTGCAATTGGCTGCTCATTTAGCTATTATAAAGCTTACCACAATAGTCATTTCGGAAATCTCTAACTTATTAAAACCAGCAAAATCACCAACCTCAGAAGATTCAGCCCATTCACAACAAAAATATTTATTCAACTAACCTATGTTGGAATTTCGTTTGCAAGTTTATGAGTGACATGCAAGGATTTTTTAATATATAAAGTTAGGTACAGTAATGTAGGTTTTGTTTACCACAAAGTTGTGTATTGAGAAAAAGTCCTATCATCAACAAATTTTAAAATCCACCACATCCATACTGTGGACACCCACCCACTCCATAATCTTTATCTTGAAATTTACAGTAGATCTCTGGATAATGATTTTACCTATATCTCTTGACTGATTCTTAATTCATTTAGAGGAAGAACTTTTTTAAAAGTAACAATACTTAAAAAAAAGAGAATCTAACAAAAATTTATATTAAGTTAAAGCAATTTGTGAAGTTTAATTTCTAGTTACATAAGTAAAATTAGTACAGAAAATGTTAAATCAAGCCGTTTTAAATAAAAGAAAATTATTATGTGTTTTATTTTATTTACAGTAATTACAATCTGCTAACTTTTAAAATATGAAATCAATTTTTTGTCTGTTACAAAATAATCACATTTAAAATTCTACAAAAATAAAGTGATTATGCAGAGTGAATATGGTTTTATTTATGTTAAATCTGAGAATTTCAGATTATCTTTTACATTATTACTGAGACATAGTGATATATGTAAATTTTTTTCAACAGAAGAAAAATGTAGCATATGTACCATACTTCAATAAAAAATATATAACATATTACTATAGATGTATACTACACTGCACATTTAAGCATTCTCAAAACTAATTTTGCCAATGTGTTTTATGATGTTTAAAATTTTATAATGATAAAACATAAATACAATTAACTGCTAATGAACTGATAATTCTGTTGTTGATCATCAACATAAATTGGGTAATGTTGTACAACAGGTCATTGTGGATTCATTAACTTTATATTTTAATGGATATAAGACCCATGGCTATAGTAAATTTTAAAAGTCCCATTTGGGGTAATCAACATTTATTTATTTTTATAACTTTTATTCAGTAGTGTTCTATAGTAACCTAACATGCTCCTTGCTTTGCTCATCGTGGGACCTATTTTTTGGCAATTTATTGTGTCATTTTGTCTTTAACAAATTTATTTACAACCACCATTACAATAAAATCGTAAATACTACAATAAACATTACAGCTTCCATTATGATGCGGTTTTAAGAATTTTATATATTTTTTTCCAAATGGGACCATTTAAAATTTACTATAGCCACGGATCCTTTCTCGATTATAATACATTTCAAGCCAATAAACCCATGACGAGCTATTTTAAAACATTACAATAAATTGCATAAAGAGATATCAATACAAAATGCAAATGATAACAACTGACAATTTTACACACACCTAGTATTCTTAATACTAATGTGTGAGCACATGACGTCCCTTCAAAAGTCTACGCATAATAACTCGACGCCCGTTGGGCGTAGAGATCCTAGTGTTCCATCCGTGACGTCGAACTCTCCTCACTTCATTTGGCCGAGGGAAATATACTCTTACTTTATTTCTGATCGAAGACAGCGAAAAACAATCTGGCTTCACTAGATTGGTGTTCGGCAATGTCGTAGATATTACCTGCAAAGAATGTCTGAAAAATCTGCAAATAATTATAGCCGGTCAGATATTATTTTTAGTAAGTTATGTGTAATTCTCAAATAATACAAACTTACTTCAAAGGCTGGAAAAATGTTGCCATCAATCCTGCCATTCTTATTAAATTATAAATTAATTAAAACCCTATATAAATTTAAAAATAACCTAATCTACTTCGAAATTGAGTAGGTACTAATATATATAAACCACAGAACATAAACTCTACAGAGTGAAAAGAATGACAAGTACGTATTGTCTTTCCGCCATCTATCGCAAGCCCCCAAAAGTTATCATGCCAGGGCGGGAAACTTAAATTGATGTTTTACTGTATGGCGGGAAATTGAAACTGTACTTATTACATATTTTGTAATTTAAATATACATTTATTAATATAAATTAATTCGAACAGGTAAAAATATATTGTTTATTATATTAGGTAAATAATATAGATTGATTTAATCTATTATAAACACGTATACTACATCGCGCTGCACAGAGCATGCTGTGGAGAGATCAGCCATACTCTCGTGGAAAGAAGTAGAATTGGTATCCCAAAAAACTTACTGAACAGGATATTGATGAATATAATGGGAGTAGTATGCATTGAGTGTCATTGTATAAATTTTCTTCTTCTATTTTTCATAGTGACAATCGGCTGTAAATACGCGCAACTTCTTCCAGTGTCAAATATATATAATTTTCAAGTTTTATAATATTTTTTAAAGTTAAGAATAAAATATCAGTGCGTCATATTTTATTGCTTCTTGCGAGTTTTGAAGTCAGTCTCACGAATACCACTTTGTCCAGACATAATTCTTGTAGGCCTATATTGCTTTAAAAAAAATACGGTTACTTTGCTCTATTAGTCACAGTTTCAATCTAATTTTTCAATATTGTTAACGATATTGACAGTTATTACAAAAAACAACAAACTAATATGAAACGTTTAAAAAAAACTTCACGTGATGCTTCATTCGGGTTGCCGCCAAAACTCCAGCTTAAAGTTTGAAATAGATAAATCTAGTCTGTATATACATAGCATAAAAATATAATGACCCAAATTGGCCAGACAGTGCTATTCAAAAAAACGAGCTTGCATTTATAAAATATAATATGCACTGAATGTGGTATAAGATTTATGATTATTTAATTAAAAATTATTTAGATAAATTAGGCGTTACGAAAAAAATGTTTAAGGACAAAAGGCTTGGGCTGGATTACGCTAAAAGGTTTTTTTTATAAAGGAACGATGATATCAAAGAATATTAAAGAATATAATATTCTCATCAAGAAACTAATCAATAAACAGCTGAAAAAAAAGAAAATAATTAAGAGAAATTTTTGGGGTAATGAAGCACTCAAAAACAGCTACATATATCAATTAAATTTGGTTCCTTGTAATAGAAGTCAATCTAGTTGATGTCAGCATTTCTGAGGATTACATAGCCACTACGATATTACCGTTTTTTGAAAACAAATCTGCGAACAAATGTTTAATTTGTGATAATTTAACCTTTCATCAGTCATTAGATTTGATAAGAAAATGTTAGGAAAAGGATATACACTTTTTTACTTTTTAAATAAGTAATCAGTGATCCTACACATATTGATCTCACATATTTTATAATATAACATAAGACTATTTACCAAATAAGAGTTTTTTTTTAATAGTTATTAATATACTGACACTAATTATTATATGATAGAACTTTGAGCAATTTTTAATGAAATATATGCAAAATCTGATTTCATAATTACAATTTTCATTTTATTGGTTGTGTTGTCTTTTATTTGAAACATGTATACACTCATACACACAACTTTGATTGTTGTTGAATTTTTCAAGCAGCTGAAAACCGATATTCATGCAGGTAGAACCACAGGCAAAAGCTAGTTTTAATATATACTTTGGCCAGTTTAAAAATAAAATATCAGTGTGTCACATTTTATTGGTCTTGGGAGTTTTGAAGTCATCCCGATGAATACCACTTTTACTGAGCATGAGTTTCCGCAGACAAAATGTCTTGAAAAATACGGTTACTTTGCTATGTTAATCACAGTTTTATTACAATGTTTCAATATTGTTCACGATTATTGACGATTAATACAGAAAACAACACCAAATATAAATATTAAACATCACAATAAACTAAAATAAAACGTTAAAATAAAACTACAAGTGATGCTTTACTCGAGTTGCCGCCGAAACTCCGCATTTTTTTTTCGAGCTAGTAGTTCTATGGTCACAACCATAGAATAAACAAACACGTTTTCATGTTAGTCTACTTACTCAAATGACTTAAGCTTGCTTATGACGTCCAAATTATTAAAAAAAAATACTATAATCATAGATCGTCTATTATCTCAAAGTAGGTACTAAAATAATATGGCGGACCAAAATAACAAGGGCGCTAAAAGATTAATTTCGTTATTTGAGATTTACTACAAATCAGTGACTGATTAATGATTTGTGTTTCATCTGATATGTTCAGATTTTGTTGATAGAGCATATAAAAGTGAGCACAACTGTATAACATGTTTGTTTCTAACTGAATGTTATTTTCTATTATAGCGCCGAGAAGTTAGAATTCCAATACATTTATTATAATTCTATTTCAGACTTAAAATGTCAGCAATAAAAGTGAATTTCGAGATAGGTCATGAAGCATCACTAAGATCGAAAAAAACACCAGAGGGATTTACTCATGACTGGGAAGTATTTGTGCGCGGCCAGGAAGGAGCTGATATAAGCCACTTCGTTGACAAAGTCGTATTTCATCTACACGAAACTTTCAAAAAACCTAGACGAGGTATATTTTTAAAATTTATAAATTAAACATTTACTTTTTTAATTATAAATATTGACATTGAATTTAATTATAAATTATTTTGCTTACATTGAAATTGTACACCATCTCGGATCCGAATTCTGCTTATTTTCTAACTTTATACGAAAAGTTCGTTTTTAAATAATTTCATCAACCCAAAAATTCTGTTTATTGTTGTTGAACAATAATTCTATTTGATACGATTTGAATGTTAAGTGACTTGTCAAAAACACTCCGATTATAGTAGGTACTGATGATTAATTTATTTTTTTGCAGTTGTAAAGGAACCACCATTTTCAATTAAAGAATCTGGATATGCAGGATTCATGTTTCCTATTGAAATTTATTTAAAAAATAAGGATGAGCCTAAAAAAATAAAATTCTCTTATGACTTCACATTGCAACAAAGTGGTTTCCTAAAGGACCGTTTTATTTTTCAAAACCCCAATGAAGAATTCAGGAAAAAGCTACTAAAAGCTGGTGGTATACCCATTAGTAATAATGCATTTTACACAAATCCAGATCAAGAAACCAGGAGTAGAGATTCTTTTACAGAAGAAAAGCAACAACTACTCAGCAAACCTAAATTATCATCTGAAAATATTAAAAAGCATAAAATTAAAGAACACAAGGAAGAAGTCCCACATAAGACAAGTAGCTTTGAAAATCTATTTGGACCTCCTATACAAAAACCACCAAAAGTATCCCCAGACCCCAAAAAAAATGAAAAAGTTGCAACACTTTTAAAAACAGACAAAAAAGAAAAAGAAAGATCGAGTTCTGACAAAAAATCAAAACATGAGCATAAAGAAATGAAGTCAGATAAGTTAAAAGTGAAAGAAGAAAAGATAAGACCAGAAAAACAGAAAATTTATAACAAAGATCAAGAAAAAATTAAAGATAAAACTAATAAAAGACCTGGTGAAAGAGCATTATCACCAGAGATAGTTAAAAAACGATGTTTGAGTCCCATCAAACGAGCTTCAAGTCCATTGCCACGTTCAAGCAGTGCATCTAGTGTTAAAGATGAATATAAATTACTAAAACACAATACTGAACACACCGAACAAAAGAAACAAAAATTAGATGAAAAGGCAATTGATGTTAAAGTGGAAAAAGATGTTAAAGAAAAGAAGAAAAAGGAAAAGAAAAGTCATGACAAAGATAAAGAAAGAAAAGATAAGAAGGATCATAAAAAAGAAAGTCATAAATTAAAGGAATCCCAAAAGGAACTGCCTAAAGATATTACAAAAGACACAGCCAAAATTAGAGAAATTCCTAAAGAGAGGGAACTGATGAAAGATTCACCAACATTAAAAGAGAAATCAATAAAATCTGATAAACCTATAAATAAATTTTCGCTAGAAAATTTAACTAAAACACCTCCTCCAGAGAATGATAATAGAATGGAAAATCTTAAGACTAAAGAAAAATCAGAATCTGAACGAAGACATAAACACAAGAAAAAAGATAAAAAACGTGATGAATCAAGAGATAAACATAAAGAATCAGGTAAAGAGAAAAAACATAAACATCAAGATAAGATAAGAGATATACCACAAGAGAAGTTTGAAATTGTTGAACATAAACAGACCCCTGTACTAAAAGAATGTCCACCGCCTGAGCCAGGATCTCCTATATCCATAGACACTGCATCTCAATGTAGTTCTAAAAGTGGATTAGCTAAACTAAATACTGGCAATGATGATGCCAATAGTAGTCACTCTGATTCCGAAAGTTCTATTATAGCTGATGAAGAGGAACCTAAAGTGAAAATTGAAAATCCATCACCTGAACCTATTAAACATGAACTTTCACCAGAACCTGTACCAGAGACAGAACCTGAAGTGGAGCCGATTCCTGAGCCAATAGTGGAACCGCCTCCACCACTGAAGGAAAAGTCAAAGAAGCATAAGGATAAATCAGCTAAAAGAGAAGAGAAACGTCGCAAACGTAAAGCAGCGGAAGATGAAATAAAAGATAGTATAGAAAATACAGAGAGAAAAATTATTAAAACTGAAACAGGTCCACCATTCAATGAAATAGAGAGAGGAGAAAGTAGTGGTTCAACATCTATTGAAACTAAAGTTCAAGATAATGGAGTCTCTAGTAGCCTTGGGGAAGATGCAGAACCCGGTGAGCTCTCTCCTGATTACATGGTGCAGTTGCGTGACTTACAGCAAAGAATTATGAAAATCAAGAACAATGAAGATTTGGAAAGGGTTGTGAATCTTATTGCAGAAACGGGACGTTACGAAGTTACTACACAAACATTTGACTTTGACTTATGTTTATTAGACCGTTCTACAGTGCAGCAGCTTATACAATTAGTAGGATGCTAATGGATATTGTGGTAACTTTATAGATGGACATTGTTAATATGCCATCGAAGGGCATGTATTGTATGTAATATATTAAGGCAGTGTAACAAATGTACAGCAACTTATTGCACCTACCTTATAGTAGGTTTGCATGCCACGTATGCAGCAGATATTACCTTTATTTACAAGTCGCATACAGTAAGGTAGCATTAATAATCTCAGTTTTACCTATGATAGATATCTTTACCGATATACTCGAGTTTTAAGTGCAATATATATAGGTATGTGAAGTTATAAGACTGTTGAAAAATTGTTAAAAGTAATGTATATTTTGTACATTATTATATTGATTAATGTGTAAGTTAATGCAGTGAGTGATTTTTTGATTAACCTCAGTTGACCCAGATAGGGCTGAGAGAGGCTATGTTATTATAATCGTAAAATCTAACATTTTGAGTTTTAAAATGCACCATAAAACATTGTGATCGAGTAATTCATATTTTAAACATTTTTTATTTTATAATTTTAAAACATAAATCGTAATTATTTTAATTATAAACATCACCACTTTATGTATATTATTGAGTTTACCAAATTATTGTGATGTCATGTTCAGCTTTAAATTTTTTTTCAAATATTCGTTTGCACTCGAGGCCTTTTTCGTTCGGGCGAACCAGCAACTAGAGACGATTACGGCTATATTGGGGAAACATTTTGCAGGTACTTTCAACCAACAATCATTTTGTACTCGAGCAAACATACAAATAACAAAATTACACTAATTTATATATTTTACTCTGTAATTAGTTTTGTGTTATATTTGGTGAAACAATCTTCAAGATGTTTCCTGGAAAGTTTGTCTGGATATGTATCACAGTAACATGATACTCTTCTCGTAAACCGTCAGGCTTGGTATGGTCAGAGCAAACCTTGCAGTCCCTTTTTGGACCCCTTTTAAAACCATATCAACGGGTGAGAGGTCATTTTTATCTTTGTTGAAAGCGACATTTTGGTCGTAAATGAGTTATGAATGCCATCCTAATTAAAATGATCCGCTTTTTCGAATGCACTTATCCCATGGCTCTACGATGACATTTGTCACTTACGCTCAAGTAAAAAACTCAGTCAACTGATTGATCAATTGATCGAAGTGGCATAAAACCACAAAACCAATTAACTAAATGCCTTGTCAAGTAATGATTTTATCTTGATTCTAGAGCCGTTACCATTTTCTCGATATGACAATAAATAAAAAAGTTATGTCCATTTTTCTGCAGTTTCAGACTTTAAACTGCTCTCCTGAACAATTTGGTTTTTGTCGCTTATACCCTATTACCTTTCAACCATCGATATGTAGCTTCCCATTTTTCGGAGCTCATCAGTGAACGTCGGCGCTTGATCAAGATACTAACGATATGCAATTACAATTACTCCACAAGCGTTTTTAGAAAGCGCATGTGTATGCATATTGTATGACCTCTTCTGTGTTTTTTATAACTTATATAATGTATAGGAATTTATCAGGCAAATTTCTATGTCCCAAAGAAAGCTTTCTCCATCATTTTAACGACTTTCGCAGAAAACAATGTCGATGCATAGTGATCTGCTCGATCAACACCACCCATATTATATTTTTATATAATTCAATATTGGTGCTAATTCTGCGTTAACATAACTGAATTTAGTCTCTCCATATCTTTTTAATGTCCAACGCCAAAACGAGATAGTAAACATTTTTACTGAGTACCAACCTACGTTTCTATCAAACGGTACAAATAATGTTGCGTTTTTGCTTATCTTTAGTCCGTATATTCCGAAATCGCGTCTAAATTTCTTAATTATGACGTGTCTAAACAAAACTTACAGCGCCAAAATTATAGCTATCTTTTTTTGGCGTTTGACGTTAGAAAAAGATAGGGAGAGACTAAATTTAGTTCTGTTATCGCAGAAATACCACCATTATATTCGATTTTTTGACTTCATTTCGATACCGCCTGCATTCCGTTTGACAGTTCTCATTCTTGCATCATCACTAACAATCAAACAAGTAACGATCTTCAATGCCACGGCTGGTCCACGATAGTAATTGTGATAAGAATATCACGAACCAGCCCTCCTAGCCAAGTTGACTTTCTACAAACGTCAACTCTAATAGGAAGGAAAAAATATATTAGAATAATATTTCTATTCGTCAATTCAGTGACTTATTGATTAGAAATGTCATTCCAATAATTTTTTTCGTTTTCATTAGCGTTAACGATTGTAGAAAGTCAATTTGGCTAGAGGGGCAGGAATATACATATAGGGGTCCAATCAAGGCTTCGAGTGAATGCCTGGGCGCCGAAGCGGCGCCGCTCGGATGCAAAGGGTTAATATTGAGTGCCGAGAGAGCACTCATTGGCTCAGTTTCATGTTGTACATTATATTTATTATATAACTTATATTTTTATTTATTTCGCATTTTAGAAATAAGGTATAATAAATAGAGTGTATACTAATATTTTCCATTTGTTATTATTTCAATAACAAATAATTATGAATAAATTATTTATTACCCCACTTCTGCACTCAAAAATCATTCAGCCCCCATAGAACATACATATCATTTAACACGTTTCCACACAATTTGACGATCATGCTCAGAAACACTACCGAATACTACAAGTGAAACTGAGTGTAACTTGTATGTTTGGAAGTGAAAATTATTTGGCCAATTTTTCCAAAAAAAACTCGACGGCTATAACCGTAATTTTTTCGTTGCCCAGAGCAAACGTCAGCTTGATTGTCGTGACGACTGTACGGCATTTACTAATTCAAAAATTATTTCTATTAATACAAGAGGTAAGTAGGTGTAAGCTTAACACAAGAATATCAGTCTGAAACAAAATTGTCATTTGTCGCTAGACGCGCAAGTATTACCAGTTCGTAATATTTGCGATATGTTATATGGCATTCCATTTTTTTTTTATATTTTTACTGAATAATTAACAATTGTGTGCGTTAATACACTTCGCACTAATTTTGTTCCTTTTTTATTAATTAAAATGTGCACGAACGGCTATAGGCACAGCCGTCATTTGTGGCAACGTGTTAATTGATAATATTGTACATTGATTTAAGGATTTAAGGAATCAAGCAAATACAGATTATTAATTATGATTTTTTATTCCAATGAAAGATGAAACTCATATAACAAAATGAAAGTTTTAATATAACTGTAACTGAATTCGTAAAAATGTATGAAAATATCAGACGCAAGTCTGAATTACAAAAAAATTATTAAAAATGAGAATAATGTTCAATGGAGATACATTTCAGAAATAAATGGAGATGATGACTAATGAAAATATGAAAAACATTATTAATTAATCACTTTTAGTGAGGGTAGAAATTAGCTGAGAAAGTAATTACCCACCAATGAAGTGTAACGGACCATCAGAGTTCATGATTACCGATTACTTTATTCATAATTAGGTAACTGTTCTCATGCGCTCTTCATTGAAACAGGCGCTGACAATCGATTCTTTTCTCAAAGAGATGATTCGTTCAATCTTTATTATCGAGACCGAAAAACGTGTAGGTCAACCGTATTTCCTCGCAGGCGTATCCTGAGCACAATGACGTTACGTTCATCTCTTTTTGCCGTTCTTGTGTACCGCTTGGCGCCACTTCGCGTAGAAATCTCCAATGTGCTCGACCGTGATCCCTGCGGACTGAGCGGCGCCAATCACACTGAACTCCTTGTACTGTTCTTCGTCATTGCCACGTTCGTTCCCAACGAGCAATATCAGTAAAGGCGTAGATTTGCATTGTAAAGAACTATCAGGATCACCGTTACCACCTTGTTTATCGTCGCCTAAGAAATGATTACAGAATTCCAAAATGTGTATGAAATTGTGTATATGCGCAGGTGCCTTGCGAGGATACTTTAAAAGCGGCAGAGGTTTGGACTGTCCAGGGCGCTGGGCTCTCACAAAACGGGATCCACTCCGTAATTGCAGTTCAAGCCAACGGATCGCATCGCGAGCAGTGCTTTGCTCGCGTTTTAAGTTATCCAGCTCTTGTAACACTGAAAGATGAGAATAAATTAAACCTTATTAGGTTATGAACTGTGAGGATATATCTACATATAATATCTACATCAATATATCTATATCAATATTAGAATATCTACATCAATATTACATTGCCAGTTCATAACTACTCATATGTATGTTGTTGTGTGCTGCCAGCATAATAAAACTGACTCCATCTCTTCCTATGGATGCTGTGCGAACCAGCTAAGCGATGTACCAGGATGACAGGCAGCAGCGTTATCCTCTTACTCAATTGAAATCTACTGTGATTTCCAAGATGCCTGCCGAGCATGGACATTATGGCAAATCCCTACTTTTTGAGCAGGCCCATGACCAGCAATGGACTTCCATGGGCTACTGATAATGATGATATTTATGAATGGACAGTATTTCATACTGTTGGATATGCATTTCAAATTTTTACCTAAGCTATTAATCTAAACCAGAGGTTCCCAGATCTTTTTTCTCATAGACCACTTTCAAAATTTAGCTGGTTTCGGTGGGCCTTCTGCAGCTACATTTCTACCGTATTCCCAAAACTCGACAAAAAATGTGAAGATTAGATCTAACTATGGAAAT
>WUAW01000682.1:8623-19396 GCA_017165845.1 Thaumetopoea pityocampa | reverse complement strand
GGTCGTGCGTTCGAAGCCCGGTCCCGTACCACTGTGTTATTATTTGTAATTCATGTACGGTCTACATTGTAGACACCAATGTACTTAACGGAGAAGGAAAACTTTGTGAGGCAACCTGCACGCCCGCATGAGTGTGTGACGTCTACCAACCCGCACTAGGCCAGCGTGGTAGACTACGAACTAATCCCCCTCCTGATCAGGGGAGGCCCATGCCCCTGTAGTAGGGACGATATGGACTGGGGATGATGATGATGATGTTAATACCCATTATGAGTACGCCACACAGCAATAAAATGGTATTCTATTCTATCTTAAAACTATACTACGTTCAGAAGGAACTAATTTAGGTTTTAACATATAAGTATATACAATAAAATGCATTTATTATTTTTACCACAATTTCATCATAATCATCTAATGATGATTATAATGAAATTGTTCATCAACAACCCGTGTAAGTCTGAACACGGACATGGACATAGACATGTCTAGGTTTCCTCTTTAAAAAGGAGGGATTTAACATAATGTCAACGCTTGTCTGGGGTCTTGGAGATCATAGTAGATTTTGATTGAATAACAGAGTAAAGCGGTTACCCATTATCCTGGTACGTGACGTGCCTTAACTGGTTCACACACCATTCACGGTAAGAGATGGTGTGACGCAATTGTTAAGTCGCAACCTGCTTAGCTTTAACTAATTATCATTCACATTATACGGTGAAGGAAATATCGTGGGGAAATTTTTATGCTGGTTTCCCCACGATATTTCCTAAAAGATTTTCTCGATGGTGTGTGAAATGTGCCAATCCTCATCAGATCAATAAGGTGGGCTGTAACCTAACCCCTTTCATCCTGAGAGTGGACTCGTACCCTGTTGTAAGACATGGATGAGTTAATGCTGTTGATGAACCTGCTTAGCTACATAATTAAACGCATAAAAAACAAGCGTTGCTATTCTTTTGGCCACAAACAGCAGCCAAGTGCTATAGCATGCGGATCCTTCCGACGACTGATTGATTCAGTGACAGTAACATTGCTTTCTGTGCCTATTGGTCTTGGGTTCCTATCCTGGTAAGGACGTACTTTCTGTGATGAGCACGAATGCTTGTATCCAAACCATGGATGTTTATCTATATATGTATTCGCATTTATCTACATAAGTAGGTACATATCTAGTAGGTCTAGTACCCATGACATAGGGAATACAGACACATACAGTCACACCTTTTTTCTTAGCTCTCCGGCGAGGAATCGAATCCCAATCTCCCGCGTATTACTATACCACTGAAGAATTGGGGTAGGCAGAGACCACTTCTTTCCACATGCTACAAGCAAAGTAGCTATCCGTAGCTCACGTTTTGCTACCACGGGTAACGAGACGTGTCGGGTGATAAAACACGACACCGCAATTTTTATAAGGTTCAAAAGTATTAAGGTTCCCCATTATTTTCTCACGAAAAGCTAGAGTAAAACAGAGCCCAGCGTGTTTGGGTAATGCCATTATCTTAGGTCTAGCCACGCAAACATCGGCGCGGCAGTAACTGGCTCAATGGAGAGAAAATGAAAGAGGGTGTGGCCGGAAAGGTGTATTGAGCAAAGAATATGGAATTTGGGAAAAGGACTATAGGATATAGGATAGATTAATGTATGTGAAAAAAAGTATCCACAACCAACCACATTGTGAACTCTATAATCCTACCTTAGCCACGCTAAATATCAACTCCTGTAATCCTTGTTCCCACTTTCCTCAATTCTGAATATAGCAATTGTCAAGAGTATCTTTCAGACCCTACGACGTATACAGTCCAATGGAGAATCTGCCTGCAACATTTTTTTTGCTATGTTAAACCGTATAAACCCCATGGATGTATGCTAACTTACAAGCATAGGGTGAGTGGGGGCAAGATCGAACGCTTTTTTGATGAGATAAGCAGTGTTATGTTTGAAGTCTTGTAAGACCATACATATTAACTTGTGCTAAAAATATGTTATTTTTTATCTATAGAGCAAAGAGTATATTTTTCTATAATATAAATTAAATTCTAATAATCCTATTCCAGAGCAGAAAAAAAATATGGATAAAATGATTTTTTACGAAAATGAAACAAGGGAAAGATGGAAAGGTGAAGGGTAAAGACCGAAATAAAGAATATATATTCCAATAAAACTTTTATACCTGCCTTGGAAATAAAGATACAGCACACAGGGTAAGATTAAAACACTCGAGTAGATTGCGAAAAAGGTGGTTGCACAGAAAATTGTATATTTTACACAAATACTCACTCAAAGCATCTAACGCTAACTGAGGTCTGGTACGTGATAAAATGGCGGCCTTATCAATGTCCTCGGCATTGCAAATAGTGCACTAAATCAGGCGTAATGGAGAACTTTTTATGTTACCCCGTTTTTCATCTTGCCCCTACTCACCCTACTCTTAAAATGTGAGGAACCGTGATTGTTAAATGACTGAGTGACTATTTATTTACAGTAAATTAAAATAAAATGCAAATTAAAACATCCCTTCCGCAATTGCCCAGGCCGAAGCTCTAGCCTCTGTCAAGGTGTCCTTCTGCTCGTCGCCCGCCCCACTCTTAGTCTTTAAGGCAAGGCTGAAGTGCACTCTACGTTCAAATCATCAATCTTGTCCGGTGACGCTGTAAAGATCATCTGTGGCTAAATTCTCTTTTCGAAAAAAATACAAATTAAACTTCATGAAATGAAAACGAACCATCAACAAAATGACACGTCACTTGCATTGGATGAAACATACTATATACTACTTTTTTCATCAATGGACCCTGGGTTCAAATCCCAATAGGTTCAGACTTTTTGTGATGACCATTAATATTTATTTGAATATTTTTATGTATATTTTTTTTCAAGTTTTATTATTCTGTTTTATTTTATTTACCTATATATCTGTGTATTTTTATAAAAAGCATTTTCCTTATCGACTGTAATTATATATCATATATAAAGGATAAACTAATTTAAGCCTACACTGGAATATGTTAGAATGTGCAAAATATTATTTTATATACATTTAAATGTTATTATTTCTAGATGCCATTAGTGTGTATATAATTATATTTAAGAAATGTGAACTGATAACTTGGCAGCAAAGATCTAAAAGTTTTATATGATTTCACTAGATGTCGCTATAGTAGTTTTACATCGCGCTATGGTTTCGTTACGGCAGTTTGACTTAAAGACACGAGTTAGACCTAAAATTCGTAGATGTTCGTGGATAATGCTGCCGATTTATCCTTCAGACTAGTTCTGAAAAATATTTTTGACTGCGACTATCTTGGTATACACGAGTAAGTCGCAATATTTTAGGAAATCTGAAAGTATAGATTTGATAGATCATTGCTAAATGCTAATCTTTTTTTTTATCTTTTTTTTTGATTTTAATACCTAACGTATTAAAATCAAAAGATTATACAACTTGCCTTTACACGCGGCTTCACTCGCATTGAAGTCATATAATTTGTATCCTTCGGGAACAGATTTTTTCGGGATAAAAGGTGCCCTATATGATTCTTCTCCTGTACACCTGCCAATGTGTGTACAGGATTTCATGATGATCGGTTGAGCAATTAAATCGTAACAAACAAACTCACATTCGCATTTATATTTTTTTAAATACCTTTATAAATAGACTTGCACGTTAAATACATATACATTTACTTCAAGACTAGCTTCGCCCGCGTGGTTTTCTCGATGTGTATCAATTGTAAACCAATCCACTTGGCATTTTTTACTTGCTTTCTTCTTTTGTTAATTCTGTTTGGTTTTCTTGTCTAAACAAATCTGTTTTCTCTCTTTTATAATAATTTGCTTATAACATGGTAAATGCGTAGCTAGTGATGTACCACATATAATTTACAATTTTTTGGTTACATTTTGTCATAATATATCAGTAAATGACATCAACATAATCATCCCCCCTCCTACCCCTACAGACCAAACCAAGGACATCGGAAGTCTGTATTCACCGCGATGCTCTGATCTTATTTTATATGTATCATATCACTACACTTAGTGTTGTATTTATATAAGTATAATCCGGTTTCTAACCGTCTATTAATACGGTGACCAAAAGTTGTGTAAACCAATTGCGAAATCTAGTAGAATGCAATAATACTGGTACAGTTTCATGGTTCGATTATTGGCCCATGCGCAAATCCTATGAGTACAAAGTCTAGAACATTGGTCTTAAATATGCCATAACCGGTAGTAGACTTGCACGGGGTGATGAAACTGATGGTGATGATGACCATACACTACCTACGTCATGAGTGACGTTACAACTCTAGGAGGGCTAACCTCAAAAAACATACCCGGAAGAAGATGAAAGCTACCTATCGTCTAGTTCATTGATATCCAAAGTAGTTCATATCGACCCCCAGGAGTCGACGATGACGTGCAAGGGGTCCACGCCAACTGTCGAAAACACATTTGAAGTTAATAAATTCACAAAAACTTCATATTAACTACGCTTTGGGGGTATACCCTAAAGTGAAATACATTACAAGTGGTCTACAAGACAAAATCGTTTGAGTACCTCTGATCTAACTGCTACCCTTCCTCTAAAGCACTTGTCTTCTAAACGCCCTAAACTTTTGTTTCAAGTTCATACCATGCCTTTGCAAGTAATAATAATTGATACCATCATGATGATCAGCCCGTGGAAGTTCACTGCTGGGAATGGGCCTCCTCGTCAAAGGGGAGGGATTAACCATAATAATAATGCGCTCGGCAGACGTCTTGGAGAAGGCAGTCGATTTTGATTGAATAACAGGATAACGATGCTGCCCATTATCCTGGTACATGCCTCAGCTGGTTCTCACAGCAACCACGGGAAGATATTTTTTTTTAAGACACCTCCCGCATTGGGATTAATTCCTGTGTCGCGGGCACTTTACAAACATTCAAATAACGGTAACACAGAACACCCAGACTCAGGATAACAATATGTGGATTACACAAAGTTGTTGTCCCGTGTGGGGATCGAACCCGCAACACTCGACAGCGCAGTGGACGCAGTGGACGATATGGAGTGACGCTATTATTATGCCGGCGCCACACTGCAAATAATTAATAAGGTTAGTGTTAGTTCAAAGCGGCAGTGGAAATGGATAAGGCACAAAATTGTATTATTGCCAATATGACCACTGTAATGTTTTTTTCACTTTTGGTTAGACCCTCGGAGCGTAGTTAATATAATTTTTTTCCAAATTTATCAACATTAAATGTGGTTTTGACAGTTGGCGTGGACCCCTTGCAGGTCCCCGTCGAGCTCTGGGGGTCGATATTGACCACTTATATATTGCCTTAAATATTGCGCTTTCTCTGCATAATACCATATAAGGTGGAGTTAAGTTTAACGGCTTCAATGGCCACGCTGAACCTTCAAACGACCCTATTAAATTCAATTCCTGATAATTGGACAGACCTCGTGTGACGTTAACACCGACCTTAGAGGTAGTTAACATGCGTAAAATTACCGTAATGAATAGCATGTATTGGAGACAGTTCCCGCACTTGGATCAAACCTCGTTTCACGGAAACTACTAAAATGTTTTAGTATCGCAAAATGTATATAATATAAACATATATATACATTACATATATAAAAATATATAATATATACATTGTAGACACCAATGTGCATACTTAACGGAGAAGGAACACTTCGTGAGGAAACCTGCATGCCCGCGCATGGGTGTGTGAAATCTACCAACCTTCACTGGGCCAGTGCGGTAGACTACGGCCTAATCCCCCTCCTGATCAGGGGAGGTCCGTGCCCCTGTAGTGGGGACGAACATGGACTGGGGATGATGATGATATAATATAAACTAAATAAAAAAATATATAACTAGCTGTTGCCCGCGGCTCCGCCCGCGTGAACGTCGGTTTTCCGGTACTTTATATAAAAAAACCTAAGAACCACTTTTACTTGAGCTCTCGTACCTTAACGACGATTACTAAAACAAGGATCAAGTTGTATCTTCAATTCTACTAGACCGATTTTGATGAAACATGCCGCAGTTTTTAAGTTGGAATAGTACTTTTAAGGCTGTAATGGTTTGTCCAAAATCTACCCGCTGGTTTTTGCGTGAAGCTCGAACAAACAAAGAAACAAACATCGATGGTTCGGTTTTAGAAGCCCTTAATTAGTCGATCTGCGTAGTTTGTTAATATCTTTGATTTTTGAAAATTTGACATTTAACAATTTTATTATATAATAGTATAGATAACATAGATAAGATATATTTATCATAGAAGTGAACGTAGATAATAATCTCGTAGGTTGGTGGTTGGTGGACCCTTATGTGGTTAGTAGTCACATCCGCCTATAAATATCTGCTGCACAGTCCGATTGGGAGACAATTTTAGCGGTTGCTAGCCTCACATAGCCGGTGTTATACAGATAAAAAAGACCTTTTCGCGATCATGGTAGATATCCATTAAATGACAATATAATAATTCTGTCTTATTAGTCTTATTATTCTTTTTACACGACTGCTTCAGAAAGAGGGTTATGTTTTTCGAGTGTATGTGTGTATCTATATTTCTTTAGCACACTCTATAACCTAAACGGCTTGATAAATTTTAGCTTGAGAGGTGTCGTTAGATTCGCCTTAATTGTGAGAACGACACGGGGTATATCAAAATCAAAAATAATTAAAATGGCCGCTTTTTTTGACGCCAAATTAGATATCGAGTGGGTTATCAAAATAAAAGATTTTATAAATAGCTTATACAAATATATACAACTTATAAGTTTAAATGTAATTTTAAATGAGAAATGCACGAACAAAAAAGCAAATTCCGAAATTGTAAACTTAAAATATTCAAACTGACCTAATAAATGAACTAAAAGGATAGAAACAAGTTGAAACATTAAATATTAATATATCTTTTTTGTTTCGTATGATCATGGTTGACAGTGTTCACAAACGCTGTCGAAGGCGTCAAATATTACAATATGTTCCATCATGAATGACTAGCGATTTTGTTCGTGATATGGATAGAGCAAGAAAATACATTATGGGAGAAATTCCAATATGATCAATCTAAATGAGAAAAAAAATTAACTTTTCAATTTATTTCTGTCTTTTCAGTTCATTATTTGAGTTTGAAAATTTTAAATTTAGAATTTTTGGACGTTGTCGGGTTTTGTTTTTTTTTTTCAATAATGTTTTTCCCGTGCAGGAAATGCGTGACGCATACCGCTGTGTCGAGAGCACGGCACAACGACTATGCGTGGATTGCATCCACTAAAAACTGCACGTATCCTTCTGTAGCCAGTGCGTCCTGCGGCATGAGTTACTCGCGTATTCATCCGCAATGCGGGCAGGCTTGGATCTGTTCCCCAAACTGTTTTGTCCAGTAGACATCTTGCCAATATTTTTCAGTTTTGAATCTGCTGCTCAGCTAATATTATTTTTGAAATTCACCAACTTCAAATGTGCTTTAACGGCTAGTTTAGTTAGTTCTACTCATTATGGAATATTTAGACTTCTAACTGTAATGAAGTCATCTTTGACCCCTGGGGGTCGATGTGGTACCACTATGGGTATCAATGGCTGAGATGATTGATACCCAAAGTGGTCTTTATTGACCCCCAGGGGTCGACGATGACCTGCATGGGGTCCACGCCAACTGTCAAAAACACATTTGAAGTTAACAAATTTACAAAAATGTATATTAACTACGTTTTGGACGTCTACCCAAAAGTGAAAAACATTACAAGTGGTCTGTAAGACAAAAAAGTTTGAGAACCTCTGGCTTACATGATTCAAACAAGTTTATACTCAAGTGTATGAAATGCATTAAATCCAATTGTCTCTAAGTCAACAATTGTGTTTCACCTACATTTGCGCCAAATATTCATGCCCACACAAATATAAATGATCAAGTGTTGCCAAATTAGGATTGTGTGAATTATAACCGATTTCAGATCGATTTGCATTCGATTGAAATAATAAACTTCTACACCCACAAGGTCCCGATTGTATCAAGACTGTTCTGTCTAAGTATAGTGAATATAAACGGTGCAGAAGTGTGTATTTTAATATCAAACAAACGCACCATCCCCAGTCCATATTCGTCCCAACTACAGTAGCACGAACTTCGCCTGATTTCATTTTATGATGATATTTATAGGTTTTTAACCAAAGAAAAACCGGTTATTTGGGGAAAAGTATCCTAAAATTATCGGAACCAAATTCTGTAATCAGTTATGATTACTAATAGTCATAGTTTCACTTTTAAAATAGTGAAAAACAATGTGACACTACCCGCCCCATACTATTATAAATTCATGTTATTTTTGCGACCTACCTCTCGCTAGCAAGGTTCAAAATAATGATGTGACAGCGATTGCTATCGCTGCCTAACATCATCATGCTGTACGTAAACTGTTATCGCAGTTGCGATTGCTGCCTGCGCATCAAGCGATTCAGCGACTACATACAGCAGCCCATAGCTTGCAATCACAAGTTTACGCATCACCGCAGCTCAATGTTCTATTTATTGCTATCACGCTCTCGCTCCAATCGCCACCGCTGAATCGCTCTCACTCCCTTCGCAGTGTTTTGTTTTTCTACGCGTGTTGCTTTGTTTTGTTCAGTGGTCTTTGTTGTGTTGTTTACATTAGATTCGTGATCCATAAAAAAAATTATATGAATAATAAGAATATTTTCTACCACGTGGCAAAAACCAGCTTGATGATTCATACAAGTTTAATTAATCATAATTTTTTTTATTTTAAATAAAAAATATTAATTAATTGTGTATTTTTCTTGGCTACCCGTAATAAAATATGTTGTTAACGAAATTCTCTAATAACATATAAAGACAGGTGTAGGTTTGGTCTCCCGCATTTTGATGCGACTCCAATCAAAATACGATAGTAAAATGGGTCTTAAATCTAACGTAAGAGTGATTTAAAGAGCGATTTTAAATCACTGCGACTTTTCACTGCGTTTTCCCTCAACTGTTCAGTACGATTACTGCTTATCAAAAATCACTCTTAGGCCCGTCACTAATTCAAAAGCTACGTATTCCAAAATAATAAAAAAAAACAGTTTCAAAGATAAACCAGATTATTATAGTTATTAAGTAGGTATCTGTTATAAAATTAACCACTACATTATCGTGACTACCATTAAGTCAATCTGACGCGATGTAAAACTATTATAGCGACATCTAGTAAAATCGTATAAAACTATCTACTGTCACCGCGCGCTGTCAAGTCGTTATGTGTGTATGAGAATAATAGAATTCCCTTTATCAAAACTAAAAAAAACTATACCTACATAAAAATTAATAGGGAGAAATACCTTGTAAAATTGTTAAACAGATAAACAGTATTAAATAATACTAGTCCATGACTTAAAATTTGTCAATAATTTGTTCTGATTTCCTTAAGTTNCTGTGTATGAGAATAATAGAATTCCCTTTATCAAAACTAAAAAAAACTATACCTACATAAAAATTAATAGGGAGAAATACCTTGTAAAATTGTTAAACACATAAACAGTATTAAATAATACTAGTCCATGACTTAAAATTTGTCAATAATTTGTTCTGATTTCCTTAAGTTTATATTGAATTTGTTTAAAATTTAGTTCAGTTTAATATTATTATTTTAAAGATAGTTTTATTTTATGTTTTCAATACTATTTAATTTTGTAATTTACATGAAGTCTAGTTTGTACGAGAAACCATTTATACACAGTCTAGATAATACCTGTACCACAGTTCCACTACATACACAAAAAGTTTCCAAGCTGATTGTCTGTACATTCGTGATAAACGATTTTATTAGTGACTAGCTTTTGCCCGCGACTCCGCCCGCGTGAATATTGGTTTTCCGCTACATGACAAATACCGAAACAATCATAGATTTCTATAAGAAATCTAATAGCCACTTTCCCTTGAGCTCTCGTACCTTAATGACGGCTACTAAAACAGGGATGAAGCTATATCTTCATTTCTACTGGACTGATTTTGATGAAACATGCCGCAGTATTTAAGTCGGAATAGTTTAAGACAGTAATAGTTTGACCAAATTCTATCCACTAGTTTTCGCGTGAAGCTCGAACAAACAAATAAACATCGACGGATTTGGTTTCAGTAGCCCTTAATTAGTCGATCTGAGTAGTTCGTTTTTAAATATCTTTGATTTTTGAAAATTTTACATTTAACAATTTTATAATATTATGGATAGATAACTGATTTTTATACGCTCTCATAACCCATAAAGAAATGCATCTTTATATTTTTAGTAGAGATTTGACAATCCATTCGGTTCGCATGTAAATAAAACGAAAACAATCATCGCATCCCACTCGCGTCTTGAGCAACGCCCATAAATCCACCTCCTGACACGTACGACCAATTGCCGAAATCAATCGTTATGCCAGTTGCTATTGCGGAATGACGTGATGTATTACAAATTCGAAATTTAAAGCTAAACACCATTGTTCCTAATTTGAATAGTTTAGTTTGTTACTATTAAGTTTTATAGCCCAAGAGCTGCACAGTTTATTTTAGTGTATTATATGTATGTGTGCAATCACCCTTGGCTCTCTGGCGGGGAAACGAGCCCCGATCTCCTGCGTGACAGACGGATATACTAACCACTATACTACCGAAGAATTGTGATAGGCAGAGACCACTTCTTTCCACTTGCTATGAACAAAGTGGCTACCCGCACCCCACATTTCGCCCCCGCGGGCAACGAAACCTGTCGGGTGG
>WUAW01000680.1:2389-13873 GCA_017165845.1 Thaumetopoea pityocampa | reverse complement strand
TTTTTTTTTAAACTACCTGCTAATAAATAAAATGCAATAATTTCTCCAAAAATATAAGAATGTCAATAGATTGTTACGCTGAATTTTGAGGCGGATTCTAATTTAATAACAGTCGTATCACGTAACTGAGAGCAGTAATGTCTAAAATTAAATTTAATATCAAATACAACAATTCTTTAAAAAAAAAGACTAACATGTTTTTGTTTTTGATGGACTCTATCGATAGTGATTAAATGACTGAATATATGTTTAAAATTTTGTAAGTAGAAACATTATTGACTTCTTTTACTTTGCAATGAATCACTGAGAGAGGCCTGTCCACAAAAATATCTGTTTAGTTATTTCTCATTAGTTACGCGAACGACCCCAATACCGTAATATTTGAGAATTATGATGTGTCGTGGTGTGTTGCTTTCTATTTCATGAATCATAAACAATAATTACAAGTATAAAAAAAATTAGTTTTTTATATTTTCACCTAACAAACATGCTTAGGTCAACTAAACTTTTGAAATATATTCAAAATCTACTTCAAAGCAAAATACACCATTCCACGAATTCCCGCCAGTAATTAAAAAACAAAACAACACTAGTCTATGGAAACATGGCCGCACGCCTTTAAGCGTCGGCGCGAACGCCCTACACAATAAATATTGCGAATCATATAGGTACTGACGCTTAATTCAACAAGTGAACGATATTTTTATAAATTTTATAACGGGATGGCGTTTAGTCCGTGACGTCATTGAAAAATTATTTTTTAGGTACATTTTGAAAATAAAAAGCGAGCGAATTATTCGCAAACTCCACTTTGAATTGAATTTAAGAGTTGAAGTTATCGAAAGGTTTATAGCCTGACTTTCGTCACGGCTACAGCATGGCCGCCGAATGAGAGTGACGAGAGACTAAAGGAGCCCTTACTATAAGTAATTGTATATCATTTATTGGTAACGACAAAAATGGGCTCACACTGTACAAGTCTCAATAATAGTAATAACGGGTGACAGTTCTTTTCGATTATTACAGATTCAATGTGATTTAACGTTTACAAGTTATCATATAAATGGAAAACAAAACTCTAGCAATGACGTCATGCATGTAAAAAATCAGACTACCCGCAATCTCGTCGCAAACCATTTAAAATACAATATTACCAACACACTACGTTACACAGATACCTATTATACAAAAATACTTGTATTATCTGTATGCTTGTGTATATAATTATAATTAATCTAGCGTAACACGCGCGCCGCCGTGCCCTTTCAAATATATTAGAATGCGATAATTTACACACCGGTTCAATGTGTTGTGGCAATCTTTTGTGTAATTCTAAGATAAAAAGTACATTTATTAAATTTTTTTGATCAGACTGATTGTGATAATGTCAAATTTGTAAAAATTTTGAGCTTTATTCTAGGCTCAGTTGATCATACATAAACACTTCTACTTTAGACCTTAGTTCCTCAATAATAGCACTTTAGAAGGGCATTTCATTGTGATATACACAGGTTACTATACATTATTTGGCTGAAATTTAGTGGGTACTTATTTGATGTTTCATCACAAATGAGGGTAATAAGAGTTCCTAATAGAGTTTGTAAAAAATAAGTAAAAATTTAACCGATACCCTTACATAATCAAGGCCAAATTTTGAATACTACCAATATGCTGTGCAAGTAGGTGGGCCCAGCGTAGAGGCCTGGAGACAATCACTATAAGAATTAGGTGGGTAGAATCATTTGAAAACAAAAACTGCGACCATCACGTTGAGGGATGGTGTTCCATGAGGCATAGGGTTTTTCGATATGCCGAGGCATGAAGTTTTGGCCTACATAGTTGAATAGTAGGCATGTTTGAACGGTGCTTGTACCAATTCAAACACATAAGCTAGCAGAATGCTATTAGGGCATGCATTCAGTCGACGGCACACCGCACACTCTAAAAAGGTACGGCGTCCGATCCAGGGTGCAGTCGTCCTGGAAAAAGGCGTTGTTAATACGTAAAGCGATATTTACAATATGACCCAGTATATCAGGTAGCAGCGAGCAACGGAAAGAGCTACGCTCGGAATTTCCCCGCGAGACAGGATCCGTAATGAGATAATCGTCAGGAGAACTAGAGCCACCGACGTGGCCCAAAGGATTGGAAAACTGAAGTGGCAATGGCGGGGCACATAGCTCTCAGAACCGATGGTCTTAAAGCACTGGAGTGTCGACACCGAATCGGATAACGTAATGCGGGTAGACTCCCGACTGGTGGACTGATGGTCGCGAGCAATCGGTAGATGCAGGCGGTTCGTAGCCGCTCAGTGTTGCGATCATTACAGGAGGTCTCCGTCCAGCAGTGGACGTCTGTGGGCTGATATGATGATGACGATACGAGGAAAGTCATACCGAAGGTAAAAGGGAAAGTGTACCCTGAAGTCCATCGGCCGTGGAAGAACACAGCGCGTATGAATCAGGATGTGGGAGCTAGAGTATTAGATAACGAATGGGCAAACGTACCTCACGCTGCACATGCAGCCCGCCCTAAATAATGGTAAAGAAATTTAGGGCAATTCCCATGATGGGACACACGGCCACGTAGGAGGATTCTAGTTCTTCTCGAAAATGGATAATTTTATAAGTGCCGATCCCATAACACGCCGTGTCTTTGCCCTCTGTGCAAGTGATTAGATATGCGTTTCCAAGCTTTAAAGGAGGTGATGTACTTATAAACGTTCAACCCCACTCAGTATGGAAATAAAGTGTTGAACAATTGTACAATAATTAGTTTGTTCAAATTATATGTAAAACAGTTTGACCTGTACATATGCGGGGATTTTTAACGCTCTTTGCTTTGCCTGTAAAAATATGTATGTATAATTGTCCACGACACACTGAACCACTACGCCCCCCCCCCCCCCCCTCCACCGGCGCGCGCGCTCTGTATTTATATTAAGTTATTGCTTTCGGTTAGCCATATCATAATAATGTATGTAAAACTTCAAAATGTCTAAACTACAAGTGTACACTAGCATTGCCATACATATACAACACACAATATCTATTTACTTTTTAACATTATACCAATCCAAAAATTGTATATTTTATGTATAACTTAATATTATTACATAATTATGAATATATATTTTTCAAATGCTGTTCACATTTCCTTTGGTCCAGTTCGCCTGGAACTAACAAGCACATCACTAATCTGCGTGCTATTGCGCATCTCGTGTATGGCACATCACTACTGCATCAAGCTTATTATTTATCAATAAAAATTAACAACGACTAGGCAAGAATAAGTATTGAGCAAGATAAGACAAGATTCCCGCCAAATAACAAATAAAAAAAATGACTAGAGAGGAATGTATTGTTTATGGCAACAAAGATTGAAGTCTTAATTGGCAACGTCCCGTCATATTATTGTCACATTCTTAAGCTATGGTGTCATAGTTGTTTTGGCATATTACCTCTTCAACACCTTGCACGTACGTAGGTACGTTGCAGCATAGGTTCCTTGGTCCGCCATCGTTGACTGCGCAACGTGGTCTCGAGACCAATGCCCGAACGTCGCCCACGCTCTCGGACCTCATTCACCAAAACGTTTATCGGCAACGTGTGCGAGCGGTTGGCCCGTCGCGTAAATGGTATCGCCGTACATAACCCGCACCAACACAGAATGGAAGCAGTGCCAATACACAATCAAATGCAACAAAATGGCGTCCGTCCTCGTTTTGTATTATCATCAATTATCAGCGGCGCGAACTGATCAGGAATACCTTAGACGGCAATTTCCGAATATATGCTTCATTGGTACGAGTTATACGCAACGGTTTCTTTTCCCATCTTCATACGGAACCAGATTAAAACCACGCTCGGGGTGTAGTTTTGACGTATTTTCATCATTCTTATAGTATTTAAATATGGCGTCAAGTAACAAAAACATTAAATAAGTTGTTATAATGCTGCTATTCGACGCTCATGAACATGACGGTTAAAGTATAGGAAAGACCAAGCGTTCCGGACCACTGCTTCAGAACGTGTCTGCTCGATCGAGACACGTGTTATTTCTTACGGGAGTCAAATCAGTTTAAACACGGAAGCCATTTAACTTGATCGACCGACGTGTCAAGTCAAACGTAACTTCGTCTTGTCAGCTAATTTTACATTTGAGCGAACGTCTCCGAGCGCTCGTCAATCTACTGGGTTCAGTAGCACTCACTTTGCGAGTTATTATTCTCGCCCAAAACCGATTATTGAGCAAAAGATATTTTGGCTAAATTTTTGGCCTGTTGTTTTGGCAAAACCCCTACCAGGAAGAACTCAGGCCCGAAGCGAAGCGGCTACAAGGTCTACTCTACGTGTCTACGTTCAGAAAATTCCTTTTAAAGTGTTTTCTTCTTTAAAAGAAATAACCTAATAGCACGCATCACAACCAATGTGTGGCAAACGCCGAAGAATTGACAGTGAAGAGTATTTATGTATGGAAGATTAGATTATGGGTTTACATTTTCGTTTCGTACATGACAAAGATGCTTGCAGTGGTGTAAGAAAAGACCTGATGTCATGTATGGATCAATACTGCCATGATTTCTACCTGTGATCAAGAGAACAAGCTTTAAAGGAAAGTACTTGAAATTTTCCTATCACCGACCAAATTTAAAAACAAAGCGCTCTTGACATTTACTGTTAGCTGCAACATATGGTACTGAGGTCTCAGATGGAGGACTTCCTAAATTCTCATCACAGTTTATCAATAATCGGTACAAGCAACTATTACTTTCACAGGTAGATTCAACCCTCACATTACAATGGTAACCTTTTCTCACTCCGTACAAGCGACATAAAGTACCTTCATGAAATTCAATTATTATAGTGAAGACGTATAATCACTATCACTTCGCACGATAATATATCAATCACGCATGTAGTCGACTTAAACTTCCCACCCTCGTATACGGTTCGAGAGGTTTCCTTGGCGCCCAACGTGGGCTAATAGGGCCGCCACTAATAATTTTAGTGCCATATGGGTCTACCCATAACAAATTCAGTCTTAAAGCCAGATCGGCAGCCCTCAACTAATACTACTGGTTGTACGTGCAATCTATCTAGAGATGGTATAATAGAAAAGTAAGTGAAAGACAAACAAACCAAACCCAGCAGGAAGTCCCACGCTAAATAAAACACACAATTTTAGTTTCTAATATATATCAATGTAATGACACATCGCATATTACTAAGAGCTCCGGTACAGCGGGCAAACTCGTCTCTAACTCTACTCACTAAGCCTACAGCCTACGTCCGTTCACCAGCAACATTACGTAACCCCGCAACTATGTGAAAGCAAATCATATGTATATCGCAATCAAACGAAAAAGCTATGTATAAGAAACGTACAGTGATAGATAGAATGGACATGTATATACATAAAAACAACGGCGGCGACGCGTATACAAACTGATGCAGGTCAGCATTAATCGGTCACGACACCGCGACAACGTGAAACGTACACATGTTTTATAAAAGAGACTCGGTTTGATGATTACGTCATGAAATTCAACAGTTAACGGACGTAGGCTACCAGTTACCACGTGTAACTGACAGGGGTGTGTCGGGGAACACCGGCGCCTAGTATTGGACACCGGCGAGGGTGATTCGAACAACACATTACAAGAGAAAATTAAGTACATTACAACACTGTGTGGGAAGACCCGGGCGACGTGAACTCTCAACGGTGACCAGGAATATTCTACGGAATATAAAAATCCTGGGATATAGAACAATTGCGTCGGCCGGTGAGCACAAGTAGGTCATTATGCAGGCAGGGTATTACTTACGATTAGCGAGAGAAATGTAACCAGTTGAACTATTGATTGTAACTATGTCAGCGCGAAGTTCACACAGTTAGGACTTTCTAGTCAACTAATACACCCGCATGCGACTACAAACCACTACCTCTGAATAGAATAATTTAACTGCGGCTAACATTTGCCTTTCTTAACCATAGAGCAATACAACTGAATAGTTAAAATAACACAAGCTATCATTTTACACAACGAAATAGTTTACGTACCGTATTTTTGGAGGTATTTCGGTACCCGGGTGCTCCCACACTCGCCGCCCCAACTATCTAATTTGGCAAGATACGAAGCTCGCGGCGGCGACGGCGATGAGAAAACATCACATTAATTATAGTATTCAAACATTCTAATACTGTTTTAGGAAAGAACAATTACTAATGTACAGAGAGGGTGTTGTCGGGTGAAGTGTGACCGGGCGCGGCTGTTCGTCGGAAAATGGACGCACAACTAATCTCAACATCACAAATAAACACTCATTAATCTCAACAACAAATCACATACAAAAGTAGCTACCCTACAGATAAATAAAACAATGCAAATGAAGTTTTCCGCAAGTACCGCCATAATGCGGGTAAGTCACGGAAAGGTCATTTTAATTAAGAAATTATCAGTAAATATAACTTATTTGTTTGAAACACGGTTTTGTCATACAAATGTTAGACAACAGTAATTATAATGAAGACATTAATGTATTGCGATCCCACATTTCTCGATAGAATTAGTATGACCGCAAAAAAAAAAAAAATGAAAAAGTAGCCAGAGAAATAGGGTACTCTTCAAAACGATAGCGCACCGCACCCATTGCCTCGTGACCCGCCCGTTGTATCGAGCGCGCGCGTACCGCGAGCGACCGCACCCAGTCGACTATTAATCTCAGGAGGTTCTAAACCTACTTACACTAACAATACTGCTACCATAATAAGGGTAGGTACGTGAATACTATGTGAGTTACAGCATTCGGTAGCCGCGACGTGTGGACAGCGGTATAATAAAGACATTGGATTCAAGTGTTTAAGTATTACCTCCTCTTTGCAGATACCATGGATTAATTGTTATCTGAATATCCAGATATCAATTTTATTTCCTTCGTATAGGTAGATGATACTCCATCGACATTCAGTCCAATCTAACGGTACACTGAACTTAACACTTGATTATTAGGGTATAAAGAATTTCTGAGATATGAGAACAGGCAAAATATAATGAATTTTTATAGTACTTTCGATTACTGAACCACAAATAAACATGTCTTTTTTTTTCTAAATGTCATAGTTGATCCACACAACTCGAGCCCGATGATCGCGTATTGTCTATGGTTTGTGAACCTTAATAACTATGTCTACGGTCTCCACACGTCAGGGTTACATAATCTGTGCGTCGGCTGACGGGGACTGTAGCCGACTAAGCTACCACATGCATACTGCACTACGTATGCCGCGCGGTTTCGCCTGTGTCCGGTAATGTATAGCTAAATAATTAAGTACAATAGTAATAGACATTATGATATTAGGATTTGTCATATATATTGAGTATGTTTTTATGAGAGTTATACATGGAGATGTTGTCATCGTGGTGTACACATCACGGAAGAATTGAAATGCGATATAACTCTATGAATCGATATACTTTAAGTATTGCATCGTCAATGCATTAATTTTATTAAATAAGTATACTTTATGTTTTATAAATTAATAATGTTAAGTACTTCAAAAGTAGCTTGTTATATAAATATATTTTTACATAAAATGAAACAGTTTATTTTTTTTTATATAGCATTAATTTAAGAACAAATTAGATTATTCATTAAAGGAAAAAAAAATGGAAAATTCTCACACATTAACAAATTGTCTGACAAAAAATAAGTCCAGTTTATTAGGGGACTACACATTATTAAATTATATTTCACTGTGTGCAAACTCTCCAGACTTTTAACGTCACTGGTTTTCATAGACAAAATCACAGGGGGGTCCTAGAACGACTTTAAAAAGTCGTCTTCTAATACTGCGGGGCGGGGCTCGCGATCGACTGTATCGCCTTAACAACTACAAATTGCACAAACACAACCATTTAATTGTCTTTTACTAATACTCGACTAATCACAACGTATTGCTCTCGGGTCTAAATCTACGAGTGGTTTAAATTAAGTACGACTAATAATAAGGACGTAATGAACTTGAGAAATTATCAATTTTGCACACGACTGTTTTATAATCGATTAAGAAAATTACCGAATTTTAAAAATTTATTCGTGAACTCGCTCCATAGTAATGCGAGAGGTTTCATTGTTCAACATGTCTGAAGCCAGCCAGTGGTTGATTGGACTTAATACATGTATCTGCCATAAATCAATTACTTTTGATCGAACAGAGTTTGATATAATGTGGTACACACTAATAGGTTTGGGGCTGAACTCTTGTTTCCTTCATGGACGAACACACCGGAGCGTAATGATATCGATACTGGCATCAATTCTGATATAACACAACTTAAACTAAACTTAGCCCCCAGGCTCGTCAAAACGAGACAGCAAACATTTTTTAACGTAAATTTCTGTTAAAAGGCACAAATATTGCGTTTTTGCGTATATTTAGTCGTCATGTTCCGAGGTCACGTCAAAACTTGTATGTAGAACTTAATTTTAACAGCGCCAAAATTATTGCTGTCTCGTTTTGGCGTTTGGCATTAGAAAGACAGGAGAACCTAAATTTAGCTAAGTTGTGTTACAGTAGAATTATAGATAAGTTACAACTCAAAACTGATGACTCCAAAAGAGCTTAAAATCAACCTCACTGATAGCCCGTATGCGTCAATAGCAAGGCGACGAGCACGGGGCTATTACGACAGGCCTTCGCGAGCGGACTTCCAACCTGCGAAGGTGCTTAGACGTTGAGCATTAAAATAATAATAACTGTTAAAGTATAAAAGAGTCGTGTTCAAAATCCTCGGCGCCGCAACTGGCGCCCGCCGTGGGACGCGACGCGCCACAGTCTACTTCTAACGACACCAGGCGAAGCCGCGCGGCCATGACAATCTACGGCGGCTTAAACTTAGCTTATTGTCACGTTACACTCGGGGAGGTGTTAGTTCGCATTCGCTCATACACACTAACTAAATTAATATTAATGTACGATCTATGACGGGGCGGGATCGGTAACTTGTCAGCTACCAAGCTCCAAACAAGGATGCACGTTGCTTTTTAACGACAAATATTATTAAATCTGCTAAAAACAGACCCATGTTTGCCTAATCACAAATTTAACCTAGGCAGGGATATATATAGTATTGTCACATCAAGTTATGGTGTTACTTTTAAAGGAGTTCTCGCAGCGCAAGTTGATACTCGCGGTGCGCTTCGACCATCGTTGGTATGAGTTTTATCTAGGACGGTTATAGGAAATAACCTGGCATACCGGATGCAATTGCCTAGTAAAGTGGCGCTAATTACTAGCCTGTTGCCATGAGAAAAAAATTAAAGCATAAGAGCGTGTCAGTTACGTCAAATAGCACAACACATACACACACCCACACACATCGTTTAGTCATATGGATGCGCTCGCTAATCCAATGTCAATACTGCAAACGCCACTGACGCATCGGAGCCGCGCTCCCGCCGAGTAATTAATAAAACCGTATAACTGAGACGTCACTCAGTCCCGCCCGGTCGCTACACGCTACGTACGTCCATACATATTATAATACTATGTAAAATGAGATTGCTTTCCGCTCGTGTCAGATATGTATGATGTCGTGAGCAGACATAGAGCGCGGACAACGCCGTGTGACAGACTGACGTTTACATTTACGGATCAGAAAATAATGTTGCCAAGTGACAAAAAGACGAACAAAGTAGTAGCATTTTGCTAATTTCAGTAAAAATTTGCGTAGATTTGGCACAATTATATACGTAATAGAAATGGCACTATTCAATAATAATAATACTGACGTTTTAGTGGTTCAATTATCTACCATTTCTTATATATTGTAATTTTAAGGTTGCAAATTGAATCTTTCTTATGTGCCATCACACAGCGTCGTTGTCCGTTTATATGTAAAACTATTTATAGATTAAAAAATACATAGCTGCGTATGAGATTCATAAAAAAACAGTCATGTTATCATAAATAATAATAGAGTAATAATTATTAATAACGTGTTGCCAAACAAACGTGCACCATAACTACACATATACAGGTAAGTTACAGATCCAAGACAAAATATAACGAAAAAAATTAGTGTTTTCTTTTTAAATTCGCAACTAAATTACTTGAGATCTCCGTCTTAATTTAAAGTTAAGACGACGCATATCGACGCTCGTTTTTAATATACAGACGATTTTTCTTCTTCAAATTAAAAATTAAATCAAAATTCCTTCTAATCAACGCAAAACATCCAAAATCTCACTGGGGATAAAAGAAAAATAATCGTCGATAATTCGCGAATCCCGAGCGTCCCGTGGGCCGGTCGCCTTAATAAATTAACTTTTTAATAAAATAATAATAATATATATTTGTATCAAATGCGTTCTCTTTGATGCCCGTGTCGGGCAAAGTTATTGCTTCAAACTGCCTTATCACTAAATTTATGAGCCGAATATATGACCTAACTACATCGAATACTGACCGACCGCTGGTCGGGTCACAGCGACGCGGCGGCAAGACGAACACCTTATACCGACGATAAAAAAAAATAAGTACGTAGGAACTATGTAGAAACAAAAGACAGCCGAGTTGACCTAACCTTGTAGGCGGGGGTGGGGGTTCAATGTTGCTCGTTACCATTTTAAATGTACATGGGGAGGCCGTACATCGCGCCCCAGTCGACTCCCTGGAATGAGGACATATCGACGCCGGCAAGGGAGTACGCCGCTCCGAACTGCGGCAGCGCGGGCGCGGGGGCCGGCGCGGGCGGCGCCACCAGCGCCGTGGCCGCCGAGGCGGTCGGCAGCGCGTACGGCGCGTACCGGTACGCGTGCGCGGCGCCCACCGCCGGCACGGGCCCCACGGCGCCCGCCGCGTACACCAGCCCCCGGCCCGGCCGCAGCACCAGGCGCTTGCCGAGCGCGAGCGGCGCGGCGGCCACCGCCTCCTTCGGCTGCGCGCGCTTACATTCCACCTTTTTATTCTTAATAGTGTGGAAATGAATGTCGCACACCCGCTCGACGGCCTCCTCCGAGTGGAACGTCACAAATCCGAAGCCCCTGTGGCGTTTGGTTTGCTGGTCCATCAGCATAACCGCATCTTCCACCAGGCCGAACTGTGAAAAATACGACCTGACTTCTTCAGCCGAAGTGTCCTGGCCCACCCCGCCGACGAAGATCTTCTTTGTTTTGGCCGGGCGCGGCGCCGACTTGGGGGTGGCGTGCTTCGGGTCTATCCGCTTGCCGTCCAGCGTGTGCACGGGCACCGCCAGCACCTTGTCCACGGACGACGCGTCCTGAAACGTGATGAAGCCGAAGCCGCGCGACCTCTGCGCGCGGCGTCCGGAGTCAGTGGAGGCGGCCACTCCCTTGTGCTGTGGCTTGTGGGATTAACAAATCACATGCGGGCGTCTGGCGATGAAATTATTAATTAAATAATAATAATACTCTGGACACTGACACATTCCAGCCCCAAAGCAGGATTTCTTGCATCTTG
>WUAW01000679.1:11004-38075 GCA_017165845.1 Thaumetopoea pityocampa | reverse complement strand
AAAAAAACCACTAAACTGATTCTGATGGGAATGTCACTAATATTATTACAAACAACCCATCCACTCTTTATAAATCAACATAGTCACAAAGTTATTACAGACTAGCTTTTACCCGCGACTCTACCAGCGTGAATGTCGGTTCTCCACTACACGGGAAATCCAGAAACAATCATAGATTAATATGAAAAGCCTTATAAAAGCCTTTATTTAAACCTTTACTTGAGCTCTCGTACCTGATTGACCTCTCGTACCTGCTGATTAGTACCAGTACTAATCAGACTGTAACAGTTTGATCAAAATTTACCCGCTGGTTTTTGGGTGAAACTCGAACAAACAAACAAAAAGAAGTCGACGGATTTGGTTTCAAAAGCCCTTAATTAGTTGATCTGAGTAGATTTCTTTTTTTTTTAATATGTTTGATTTACTAAATTTGACATTTAACAGTTTTATAATAGTCTAGATTAGTGAAGATCCATTATTTAGACGTGATGCTGCGATTATCTGAAGTGTGTTTTGTTAATTTATGTTATCGGCTGCAGGGCGACAGCGGTGGTCCACTCATGTACCAGATGGCGAGTGGGCGATGGGCGGTGGTGGGCATAGTGTCGTGGGGTGTCCGGTGCGGCGAGCCCAACCACCCCGGGCTGTACACCAAGGTCGAGAGCTACCTCGACTGGATTCTGTCGAATACAAGGTTCTAGCCAATGTAACCCAAGTCGCATATTTTAACATCAAATTTCCGCTAACACAATCAAGCACTATGTATTCTCAATTCATGTCCTTTTTAATTCTTTCGCGCCGAGCGCGCATATATGCGGCATTCGGTCGACGATCTGTGGGTTCTGACACCGCATATATGCGGCATCCACACCACGACCTCTGGGTACGAGCAATTTTGTAAGTGTTCTCATATTAAAGATGTTAATATACGTGTTACATTAGAGCAATGATTGTTTTATTTGACGCAGTTAGTATTTAAGATTTAGAACAACGTATATATTTATAAAGAAACCACGCGCTCTCTTCGCACAGAACGCGCGGTACTCTGTATGCACAAAATACGCATTTGCGATGCGAATTTCCCGACTTCGGTGCGACTTCGGTGAACGGGGCTGCCGTATCAAAAGGATTAGTAAAAATATTAAACATGGCCAGTTTTCATGGTCACAGAGCAGATTAAAGTTGNTGGACGTAACTTTTTTATTTATTGTCATATCGTGAAAATGGAAACAGCTCTAGAATCAAGAAAAATAAAAGTATTGATTGGCACAGCATTTATTTATTTGATTCGACGTTGTTTAACCAAATAGGTTTTATGCCGCTTAGATGAATTGATCTTGATTAGATCAATCAATTGACTGAGTTTTTTGCTTGGGCAAAAGTGACAAGAAAGTCATTGTAGAGCCATGGGAGTAAGCGCATTCGAAAAAGCGGACAATTTTAAGTAGGATAGCATTCATAATTCGTTTACGACCAAAATGTCGCTTATTACCTTTCAACCGTCAATACGACCAAAATGTCGCTTACGCCCTACCTTTCAACCGTCGTCGATATATATCTGAGCCAGTTCTTCCGATACCCACAAATAGATATACGCACAAATAGAAATAATTCTATTTGCGTTTTCGATTCACTTCGATTACAGTTCACGTGTTAAGTAGTTTGTTAACTCTAATAGGTGCGGTTGCGCTTCCACGGGGCATGTGCACACAATATGAGCACTGTCCGAAGCACCGCTATGTAAGCACAACCATATGTGGACAACAATATCAGACGAAATAACGTCTACCTACGCAAATATTATAATACTAGCTTTTGCCCGCGGCTCCGGTTTCAGCTTCCTACGAAATCCCGACACAATCATACGTTTTTATAAAAAGCCTATTAACCACTTTTACTTGACCTCTCGTACCTTAACGGTGACTACTAAAACAGAGATCAAGCTACATATATCTTCAATTCTACTCGATCGATTTTGATGAAACATGCCGCAGTATTTAAGTCGAAGTAGTACCTTTAAGATTGTAATAGTTTAACTAAAATATACGTGCTGGTTTTTGCGTGAACAAACAAATAAACATGGATGGATGAAACACTATGGATTTCCTTTCAGAAACCCTTTATTAGTCAATTTGATTAGTTTGTTTTTAAATATCTTTACATACATACACTCACGCCGATCTCCCATAAGGATAGGCAGAGATCATAGTACATACTACATACAAACACACCTCTTTCCCATTGGGGGAGGCAGAAACCACTTTTTTCCACCTGCTACGACCATTTAATGTAGCAGTGGCTATCTGTAGTCCACATTTCGCCCCGCGGGCAACGAGACGAGTCGAGTGGCGAACCACGACGCCGCCATTTTATAAGGTTCAAAAGTGTTAAAATTCCTCATTGCATTCCCACGGCTTTAGTGGAAAGGAAAGGAAAGAGGATGAGGTAGGAAAGGTGTATTGAGCAGGGAATATGGAATTTAGGAAAAGGACTATAGGGTATAGGATACTACTACCTCGGAAGGAGTAAGAGACAGTATTAGCTTGGGGGGCCGGAGTCGCTTACCCGTGTACTTAAGTCTATTCGCCGGATAAGCTAAAAGACTAAGTACTCCCTGACCAATATATTTAACTTCTGAAATTGTGACATTTAACATTTTATAATAGTATAGATATATACAATTCTCGAAAACGCGATGCAAAGTTTGCCGCAAACTTAAAGCAAAGTATACATACAGATAAATCAGCTTGGAGACGTTTGTAGGAGTGTTTGTATCTATTATCCGGCATGGCGCAGGCGCCGAGATGGCAGTGCGGTCCACCTCGGCCCCCTAGCCCGTAACCAGCTTCATAAGTCCTGCCTGTTTATTTAATTAGGTATTTACGGGGAAGGACGGCGATATGTGGCCTTCATATCGCTGTGAGCAACTCAAGGTGTCAGTGGAGCGAGTACAATGGGGGAGTACTCGGAAGAGCGAGGCACGGAGAGGCACCGGTGAAGCCGTAGAGTGATCCCGGAGTCCCTCACATGTGCCGATGTGGGCCAGCGCGGAATTTTTAGTCAGTAAGAGTTTGACACGCCCCGCATGTCGCCACCGCGACTTGCGGCAGTCCTTTGTAAGATTCTCTCCGCGAAAAAGAGTGTTCTAAAACTTCCGTACACAATTATATAGTACACTCATTGTGTTAAAAGCTACGTGGTCAATGAGTAATGACTGAATTATTTTTTACTCATTTTTTTTTATTTTTGTGTATAAATACATGGATTAGTGTGAATATAAAAAAATAGAATATTAACCCAAGAAATCTCTGAGTCTATTGACAGAGATTAGAAACAATTGCCATATTAAAAAATGTTTAGGGTAGCCGTAATTACGTTTTTGTTTAGCTCATAATATTGTATCCATATGGACTCGCTAGGCAGTACTGGGTTAAGTCCCGATAAATGTATTAGGACTCTTAGTGCACTAACGACTCCGACACTATACTACCAGTGTCGGAGTCGTTGTTTGTAACTTAATAAGCACTTTCCTCTTTCCAATACCTGTAACGACTCTATGTAACAATATTTTTATAATTCAATTGTAATTGATGTATGCACATAGAGTGCAACTGCTTATCAGAAGATTAACGTTTGAAAAAAAAATAACTTTCGATTTTAACACATCACAACACTGTTAACATCTATTATCTATTTTCTGTTATTATAAAATTGCTAAAATTTAAATTTTCAAAAATCAAAGATATTTAAAAACAAACTACTCAGATCCACTAAAAAATTTTGCGTTTTTGCGTAGCTTTAGTCTGTGTGTTCCGAAATCGCGCCTAAATCTTTTAATTTTGACGTTCCTAAACGAAACTGACAGCACTAAAATTGTAGCTATCTCGTTTTGGCTTTTGACATTAGAAAAAGATAGGGAGGGACCACATTTAGTTTAGTTCTGTGCAACAGAATCGACACCATTCATCATCATCATCATTTCAGCCCGTCGANCCTAAATCTTTTAATTTTGACGTTCCTAAACGAAACTGACAGCACTAAAATTGTAGCTATCTCGTTTTGGCTTTTGGCATTAGAAAAAGATAGGGAGGGACCATATTTAGTTTAGTTCTGTGCAACAGAATCGACACCATTGTGAATTTATTAATATAGAACCTTGAACCTGCCAATTGAACACATGCGGATTATGTCTCATTTAGCGACTATCAGTGCTCTGACATCCTGTGGATTAGACGCTATTATCATTGTTTCCGGTCAAAAATATATGAATGTTTGACGGGAATATTTGCAGGGCCAGTGTTGGTCGGAGTCCCGTGTGATCATGTTACTCTCAATATTTCTACTTGTGACTATTGTTAGTTGCCATGGACTTAATTTGCCAAGTAAGTGAACCTTAGTTTCTATCTATATTACTATTTATAAAATTGTTAAATGTCAAATTTTATAAATCGAAAAAAAAAACTATTCGTGTCGACTAAGTAAGGGCTTCTGAAATCAAATTCGTCGATATTTGGTTTTTTTTTTGTTCGAGTTTCACTCAAAAACCAGCAGGTAGAATTTGAACAAACTAATACCGTCTTAAAGGTATTATTCCAATTCAAATACTGCAGCATGTCTCATCAGAATCGGTCCAGTAGACTTGAAGATACACCCTGATTCCTGTTTCACAGAGTACCATTGCTGCCCAATATCCTGGTACATCCCTTAATTGGTCACAGCATCCACGGGGAGAGATGGAATGACGCTATTATTACGCCAGCGGCACAGGGCAAGGAGTTATTTTATATTTACAATTTATTATATTTTTGTTCCATAAATACAGATGGCGCTGACTTAATTTGTACGTGATTCTGAATCGCGATAACAAGATGTTTATGCTATTCATATATGTCATCTATTTAAGGAAATAAAGTGAGTAAGATGAAGCTAGACATGAGACATGACATAAGGTCATGTCTCATGTCTAGCTTCATCTTTCGTTGGATTTATTAAGCTCGCAGTATGTTTTGGGACTCTCGACACTATTATATGGATCGCGTATTGTTCCAGCTCATAACCTGGACCCAGCGGGGGATCAGTACTTGACAGAACGAAACTTGCCCGTTCATAACGGCCCAGAGATTTATCGACAGCTTATCGCAAACGGCGCTCAGGTACTGTATTCATTATTTATTTATTTACACTTTTATACATTATATAAATCAGGGGGTACTTAGTCTTTTAGCCTGTCCGGCAAATAGATTTAAGTATACGGGTAAGTAACACCGGCCCCCCGAGCTACTACTGTCTCTTCTTACTTCTTCCGCGATAGTAGTATCCTGTAGTCCTTTTTCCCAAATTCCATATTCCTTACTCAATGTACCTTTCCTACCTCATCCTCTTTCTTTTCCTCTCCATTAAGCCAGTAGCTGCCGTGCCGATGGCTGCATGAATAGACAGGGATACGGGACTATAACATGGACCAGGAGACCCAAGATGATGGCTAGCCTTGCCCAAGCATGAGGGGGCTTTGTTTGGGTGGACCTATTTACCTTTGCTTTCCGTGGGAACGCAATGAGGAACTTTAATCATTTTTTAACCTTATAAAATGGCGGCGTCATCGCTATAATATATCAAAGAATATCACATTTTATGAGGAAGTAACAGTGGAGGTCTAGACGCTGATGTTAAGTCTAAAAGTCCGTAAAAGACCGGGAACTTTTTAATTCTTTTATCCGACATCCCCACAGAAATTGTAATAGCTTTTACTTATGACATTATGATTTCTGTAGGTATTAACAAATTACTATACTTATTAGAATATTGCCTGTCAGGATTCCGTAGCTCCACACTGTGTTCTGCCAAACGGAAGGGCCGGTCGATGCAGACCTTTACGACAATGTATGAGGACGGATTTCACAAACAATTATCTGAAATTCATGGATTACGCCTGCATTTTAAAATCCTCGTAAGTATTAATTACTATAGACTACATTATTAACTAAGTGGTACTTTCGGAACCATTGGGATCCAGGTTCGAAGTACAAATACTTGTCCTTCGTTAACTTAGTCATGGATACACCAGTCCCTCTATTTGCACGGTACTCGAATTACGCGATTTCGCTTTTACACAGTTTTTAAATCACAACAATTTTTTTTTATCTTATTCCGATAGTTTTGCATTATGCCATTTATCAGTATCATATTGATGAACGTACTCTTTTAAAAGTTCGTTCAAAGTTACCAAACGCACCCTTTTCCAAAACTTCAATCGCAAATATCAAGGTGGTGGCATTCTGCGTGAAGAAGAAGAAGAAGAAACTTCAAAGTCATTTGTTCTGATTAAAACAGGTGAAAAAGGCTGTTCGAGATTTCTGTCTTCTTTAGGTCGATTTACACGGTTTTCAGGTTAATTGTACATATCCGTCTACTTTGTATGAACTCTGTGTCTCGTTTTATAAGGTTTCATTTTGCACAACTTTTCCAAGAACGTATGTACCGTGTAAATCAAGGGATGAGTGTATTTATAAACATATATATGAATAATAGTAGTCTGATATCATAAATCTAACTGACTGCCTAAACTAGAATTCCCCAAGTATAGTATATCATAATTTTTATGACAGTTCTTGTTCATCATAAATCTATTTACATATTTAGAAAAATTGGGGTCTGTTGTCCGGATGAAATAACACGAGGTGGCGCTGAAGGGCTCGCCGGTGACCTACCCGCCACGGCTCCGAGGGAGGAGAGCTATGAAGCGATTCAGAAGGTCACCAGAGCTGAAAACAGAGGTATAATGTACTGTTCACGTATAATAAGCAAGAATTATAATTCCTGGGTGTCTCAGTTACTAATTATCGCTGTGGGTTTGGCTTATAACAGAAGTCTCAGACCTCTGTCACCCGTGAAGCTAGTTTTATTTTTCTCTGTAGATTGCACCAATAAAAAGATAAATCCTTAATTAGAAAGACTTTTTATAATGAAATTTGGATCAAAAGCAACTAACTACAGGATGTGTACCGCTAATAACCTCTTTATGGGAATATAAATAAGTAAAAAAGTTTCTCTTCCAAAAAACGTCCTTTTCGGAACTTCGTCCAATTTCTATACTACCTTTTCTCTCTGAAGATTTAGAACGACTTGTATATAATCAACTTAAATTCTATCTTTCCAATAACATGCTACTAAATCTATTTCAGTCTGACTTTCATCCCAGACACAATACAGTCACTGCTTTTGTAAAATTTAAGAAAGAATTAGATTAGACATTGATAACGGACGTCTAAGAATTCTTCCATTACTTGATTTCAGTAACGCATTCAACACAGTCGATTTCGGATATCCTGTTTGCCATACTGAGCTCTCTTAAGATATCTCCAACAGTAATTAATTGGTTTCATAGGTGGTCATTTCATGGTCGTCGGCAGCGCATAAAAATTGACGACACGTTATCCTCCTGGTGTATACTTCTGATGGCATGCTTCAAGGTGAAGTTTTATCTCCGCTAATTTTTGTTGTATTTATTAAAACCATTTCGAATAAACTTCTTTCTTCTTATCACCTACCTACAGATGACTTAGAAAGTTATTGCCAGGCTCCATTGAATCGTGTGTTAGAAGCTGTTATCACAATAAATAAAAATGTAACTCACTTTTGTAACTAAGTATGTCATTTAGTCTCAAAGAAAATCCATCTAGAACATAAGTAATTGTAATCGATAGTCCTGAGCTCATTTCCATAATTAACTAGTCTCAATTTCCTTGTTTTGATTGAGTTTTGATTGCATTCACATTATGAAAAACGGGTTAAAAATCAAGGTATTATAACTGATCGAAATCTTTTTTGGAAACCACAAATAAAGAGGTAAGTCGTAAATAGTTTACGTCAGTGGAATCGTTACGTAGATTGCGCAAATTCCTGCCCATTTCTGCCATAATTGCACTTGCGTAATCTCTTTCTCTTCCTATTTTTGATTATGTGGATGTCAATTTTCTTGATTTTACAGACGATCAACTGAATAAGCTTGTGCATTTTCAAATCTTCTGCGTTAGATTCATATTTGGTCCACGCAAATATGATCTTGTCTCAGAATTACGCACTAAACTCAAGTGGCTTCCAATTCGCCTTCGCCAAAATTCTCACATTTTAACCCTTCTGTACTCGATTCCCTTTAACAGTTGTATTCCCTCTTATTTAACAAATACTTACGAATTTTTCTATGATTCGCATTCGAGGTTCTTGAAGTCGGCAGAAAACTTAATTTTGAAAATGCCACTTCCTTCCACAGTTTATTACAGTAACTCGTGTGTAGTTCAGGCTGTAAGACTATGGAATCATTCACCTTTGCACGTGAGACGTACCGAGTCGCTAAATAATTTTGGAAATGCTTTAAAATCAATGTTACCTTTTGTCTTAGTTCAGAACTGTAAGTTATGTTACTATTCAAAAATAACTGGTTATTTGTTTATATATTGTTTTATATAATTTTCAACTTACTATCTACATATGCTATTATTTACTAATTTTAATTGTGTATATGAATCTGTATTCAAAGCGTTTAGCATTGTTTATTTGTTTTACGTATTATTACTATTTTCATGTGTTTAAAATTAAATTGCGAAATTCTAACTGCCACTAAATATTGTAAATTTAATAACGTTTATACGGTCTTGCCTGGCAAAAGTTGCCTGGAAGAAATCGCAGTTTGCGATGAGATCGCCCTGTGTACATTTTACTTAACTGTAATATATGTAATACTTTATTAAAATGTGTTAAACAGGCGTGAAATAAAAGTCTATTCTAGTGAACATTTTAGCAAGTATACGACATAGATGATCGCCAGGGTAAACACACGATGACTTCCCAATCTCTTTCACTAAAACTCTACCAGCGTAGAGTACGGTATTACGAATGTTTGTTATAATTATATTTCATAAGTAATTACTTTATGATCGACTTTAGCCAAGTGATTTTGTACTTCGACGTGCAGGTTGTGGACTAAGTACCCGCTCCCAGAGTCGCGTCCTTGGCACTCGGGCTGCGAACCCTCATGAGTGGCCGTGGATGGCATCCGTCACGCCCGAGGGCTATGAGCACTACTGCGGAGGGGTGCTCATCACGGACAGACATGTGTTGACCGCAGCACACTGCACGAGGAAGTATGTCTAACTAATTATGTGACACAACGTGATACATTTAAACGGGTCTCATCTCAGAGAGAGTCACATTAAAAGATTTCAGAATTGGCCAGAACGAAAAGTAGCCGGTGTAGAATTCATTTATATTTTGAATAAAAAACTCTTGAGAGTTTTGATGGCAGTCCGTGAAATTATATTTTAACATCTATACTATTCCCATCTAGCGGAATACCGACATTCACGCGGGCAGATCCTCGGGCAAAAGCTAGTTTTATAATATATTAGTTTATTGTGAGATTCAATATATAAATTTGGTGTTGTTTTGTATGTTAATCGTCAGTAATCAAGAATAATATTGAACATTGGAATAAAACTGACTAACATTGCAGTGACTGGATTCCAGTGGGCCGCAAAAGTACTCGCGTCCGAACGATTAAAATTAACAAAAAAAAAATTCGGTTCCCGATATTTGAATTTACTCAAATAAATTTATATTACGTTATAAATAGTCTAGTTTCATTACAAGAGGATTGATACGTTGCTTTTTTAATTATGTTAATATCATATTTAGTTTAGTTTTTATGCAGTTTTCCCCAAACCCTGGTAGTTTCGTCAAATTTGTCCGGTTATATTCACATAGGCACCTCTTTTTCGCCCGGCAGTGAATGTGTAAACTTATAAAAGTAACAATGCGTTATATAGAAACACATTTGGTATCTTTGATTCCATTTCATTGAATATCTAAATTACAGTTAGACTTGAACAAACTAAATGTAGGGTTTGTTATTAATCATTCCTAAAATAAGAAGTCCTCATTTATATTATAGTTAAGTCAATGAATGCGAAATGAGTAATCTTGCTCTAATATTCAAATATTTTACTTTTTAAACTAATTGTTTTTTCCGTTACAATCTTTCAAAAGATTCCAGAACCTCAATTAAATTTTCTAGTCGTTTCTACATTAAAAGATTTTGTGGTTTAAATTATCACAATAATTATTAATCAATAATGTAGTATCCTGATTTACACTCTTTCTAATAATGCTTTATTGTAAGTATTGTAGCCTATGCAAGACCGAGACGAGAGTCACCCAGTCTTGGTCTTGCACCAGTAAATCAGGTTTTAGTATTAGTAGTCTTGCACTTTCAAGTCTCGCAAGACTTGCCGGACCTAGTCACTACTTTATCAAACTAGGTTCAATTCTTATTTTGACAAAGTAGGGTTGTTAAGTGTTTTCATAGAACTAGCTAAAACCTGCGGCTACGCTATGTAATGATGATAAAAATTATTCATAGCCTGTCTGTATCGAATGGCCTTCTGTCAGTTCAGTCTTGCATGCAAGAGCAAGACAATTTTTGGCCAGCACTAGTTGTACGAGTGATGTAGTAATAATAAAAACTAAGTCAACGGTTACAGAGCTCTTCGCAGTGCGTTGTCGCCAACTATGTTGAATTCCATTGAATTAATAATACAAAATATTCTTATTGAATTAGATATATTATTTACCTGTAAAAATTGTGTCCAATCTAGATTTAAACCGGAGGAAATATCCGTGCGGCTCGGTGAATACGACTTTAAACGCAACAACGATTCGCGCACCTACAACTTTAGAGTCATAGAGATCCGACAACACGAGGAGTTCGAGTTCGCCAACAATAAGAACGACATCGCCATCTTGAAGCTGCATCGGCAGACCGTGTTCAACACCTACGTGTGGCCGATATGCCTGCCGCCTCCAGACCTCCCGCTAGCGGGCGAAGCCGCTATTGTCACTGGTACGTACAGTCCGAGACCGCTGCGCTATGACTTAGTTCAATTAGATTACAACCGTACAATCCCATTTTTATGACAATTTAGCCATTTACAACTGTTTACCGATTAACTAAGTGGATCTTAGTATTTTTAACTGAATAAACCTAAAGTTTAGTTCCAAACGTATTAAGAACGTGTTCCCTGTCGATGGCTGACGGAGCTAAGAAGTGTACGGGATGATTGAGCCTACTCCATCTAAGCTCATGTCTAAAGAACTACAGCGTCTTGTTAGAGCGGCCTGAATATCACCATATTCTGTACCATATGTACTGTGAATATCGGTGGCTTGCAGTCGCTTGCGGTGTGACAGTTATAGAAGAAGACCTATGTCCAACAATGGACGTGTCTCGACTAATATCATAATGATGACATACATCGTGCAGGCTGGGGGACCCAGTTCTATGGCGGCCCAAAGAGTAGCGTTCTCATGGAAGCGTCAATCCCGGTGTGGAATCACGACAAGTGCGTGGCCTCGTACGCTGAGAGGGTGTTTAATGAAACCATCTGTGCAGGAAGATACGAGGGCGGGAGAGACGCTTGCCAGGTAATGAATAAAATTTATTTACAAGTTTTTTTATGGGGCTTAGTAGATTATTTTATATTATTTTAGATTAGCTTGGACTTAATAGTCATATTGAAAGAAAGTAAAGAATAAATTTATTTAATACATCTAAAATTATTTCATGGTATTACTTTACACACATATAAAAAAAGGATTAAATTTACTGCACCAGGTCGCATACCCGAGGCTGGTATTCTGCTGATCCCTGGTTCTGTCGCCCAAACCATATGTATTGTGACGTTAAAGATGTACGAATGTGTGTGTGTGTGTGTGTGTGTGTATGTGCACATGCATGTGCATGTGCGTGCGCGCGTGACCTCGTGCGTGCATGCGTGCGTGTGCTCGTGCGTGCGTGCGTGCGTACGTGCGGGCGTGTAGGCGTGCCTAAGTGCGCGTATGTGTATGTGTGCGTGTATGTTTACGCGCGCACGCATGGCGCGAATATGCATGCGTGCGTGTATACCTACATGCGTGCGTGCTTGCGTCTGTGAGCGTGCATATGTGCGTGCCTGCATGCGTGAATGGACGTTTCAAGATTTTCCATTATTTTGATGTGAGACTGCGACTATCTGAAGCGTGTTTTGTTAATTTATGTTATCCGCTGCAGTTCGACAGCGGTGGTCCACTGATGTACCAGATGGTGAGCGGGCGATGGGCGGTGGTGGGCGTAGTATCATGGGGCGTCAAATGCGGCGAGCCCAACCACCCCGGGATATATGTCAAGGTCGACAGCTACCTGGACTGGATCCTGTTAAATGCTAGATTCTAGCCAGTATAACCGAAATTGTACATTTTAACATCAATTTACTGCTACTATAATAATAAAATATTATACTTTCTCAATTTATTATCTTTTTTTAATTAAAATATTAAGAGAGTTTTTATGGCTACTCTACATGCACGTCACATATTTTTAGTGTTTCATATTGTTTTTTTTTGCGCTGGTTGATGAATAGTGCGGTGTTCTTATATTTATTACTCGTCAATAACCGTGAACGATATTAAAACATTTGTAATAAAACTGCGAATAATAATGAAACTGACCAAGTTTTTTATTCAAGGCCCGGATTTGCGGGAATTTCGGCTAGTCAAATTCCCAAACGTAATAAAATATGACACACCTGCATTTTATTGCTGGCTAGAAAGAAATATTACATAATTTGAAAAGAGAGTTTTGGCGGCAACCCGACTTACACATTACCTGTAATTTTTTTTTAATGTTTTATATCGGTTTATTGTGATGTTTGATATATAAATTTGGTGTTTTGTTGAAATTGAAACATTGGAATAAAAATGTGACAATTGATGAAAAGATCGCATTTTTTCAAGGAAATAGGCCTGCGGGAATTTTCCTGATCGAAGTATATTCATCAGATTGACCTCAAAACTTCCATGAAGCAATAAAATGTGACACTGTGTCGTTATTTTATTGTTAACTTGAAAAATATTATATAACTTTAAAATATATACACTCGACACTGGCGGAAATGGCGCGAATTTGCAGCTAATTGTCACTATGAGAACTAGAAATATAAAAAATAATTTCAGAAAATACACACACTCGATTCTAGCAAAATGGCGTGAATTTGCAGCCGATTGGTATTATGAAATACAAAAAAAAGATCATCCTCTTATTGCTGACAAAAACGCGTGTTCTCGTCTCGATGAATCATTATATCAGCACACAGACGTCCACTGTTGCTTACAAGCCTCCTAACATGTTCTGTGCGTTAGTCGCAATACATTTGTTTCGGCCGCTCGCCGCTCGCCGTTGTCGCTGTCGCAAGTCGCACGAAGTCGTGGCCGGGCCGTAACACGTTTAACCCGATAAAGAGTACAAAGCTTGTATCAAATCTTAATTATTCCACAGTACAAATTGTGTCAGGCATATAGTTAATTTAGAAATAAGAGCTCAGTTACGTAAAGTGTAATAAACATGTAAACATCAGTAAAAGCCAAATCAAGTAAACGCAACACGAGATGACAAGTTGTCGATGTGTTTTATACCATTCTCCTCTTCATGCGTGTCACTATAGATCATTACCTACTCGTCGAAGACTTGTTTTAGTCGCGAATACAAACTAACGTTGCCTTTTGAAACAAATATTCTATGCTATCATTTTATGTAGCCATTTTCCACCAGTTTCGATCATTTAAATCTTGTCAATTTTTAATGTTGTCAATTTCGAATGACAAAATGTAAAATCTAAATAAAAAATGGTAAGTAAATAAAGACGTGCTCCTCAGTTACAAAATTCGGAATAATTATGTCGTCATCATGTCATGTTTTCTGTTATCTGTTACACGTTTGCTGTTATTTGTTATCTGTGGTATGAGCTCTTCATAGATTTAAATTGTCTATTGGTAATGCATGAAGCCCTAACAAATAAATATCGACAGATTTGGTTTCAGAAACCCTGAATTAGACGATCCGAGTAGTCTTTTTTATAAATATATTTGATTTAAAATATTCGACATTTAACAATTTTATAATAGTAATAGATTATATTTATTTTTTTGATTTACAAAAACTCAATATGCGAAAAAAGTGAGTTACGATGTTATTGGATGGAGATGTTGATATGTAGGTTGGTGTTTAGCGTCGCGTTGTATTGATCCTGTACATGAGGTTGTGCCACGAAGTGCGCGCGCGTTCCGCCCCCGCCCGCCAGTGGGGGTAGACCCCTGCGCGTGCGCTCTGCACCCAGAACACCGAGCTTGAGACGGCGGCACGCGCCATCGCTTCCTCGAGACGATTGTTCATCCTGCGGGCTTCTTCTAAAGCCTAAAAGAAATACATAATATCGTGAACATGTTTTTTTTAATATGGACCAAATTAGAATTCCCTGTGTGTTGGGTACAACGATATACTAATTATACGGATAAATACTAATACATATATAGATAAACATCCATGACTCGAGTACAAACATTCGTGCTCATTACACAGTTTGACACTATCGAGATTCGAACCCGGGACCAATTGGCGCAGACAGCTGGGTTACTGCCAGTGAACCTTCTGTCGATATAATTTGTGGCGATCTACTTCACTACATACCACACATCCTCAACAGATGGCGCGGTTCTAAAAATGACGATATAATATGGAAGTCTGAATCACGCGCATGAAGTTTAATAGCGTCTTAGCGTATATATAACGTCCCGACATCAACCGTTCACCGTTCAACCGTAAGTATACTATAATACCTAAAATAGTAAGGCTCGAAAATCTACTGAGATGTTTTACGAAAATTCGTCGAGAAATAAGCAATGGGATTCCATACAGACATTTTTAAAATTGATGCCTGTCGTGGTGTTTATTTTTTATTCAACAGATGAAAATGGCTGAACGGATTTCAACCCAATTTTATAACTGAGTACGTATTAGCCTATTTTAAAAATTGATGTATGCTTCATAAGGATCGGTCTTCATAATCATGAGATAAATCAACTTAAAGATATTTATTAATTCTATCGTCACGTTTACGAAAAATCTGTAAATAATATAATAAACTAGTTACTTTTGCCATTATGGCATCACAGAAATACTATTGATCGAATTCGCGTGTGGTTCTCAATAATATAATTCTTAGTCTCAAAAAGGACATGGCAATAAAATCATTACCATCAATTGTATTGCTGATGCGGACAAAGCTGTGGGTATTAACTAGTAACATAATAATTATCATATTTTTTTATCTAAGAGGGCGCAAACGTGCAAGCGGGTCACCTCATGGTAGGTGATCACCGCGGCCCACAGACACCCGCGACACCAGACAGATCGCAGGTGCGTTGTCGGCCTTTAAGAAAAATGTAAGCTCGTTTCTTGAAGGTCCCCAAGTCGTATCCGCTTGGAAAAACCGCTGCTGAGAGCTCATTCCACAGCATGGTGGCGCGTGGAAAGAAATTGCGCGAAAAAAAGCACTGTAATAGATCGCCAACCATCCAAGTGACATATCCAACATGTAATGTAAAAAAAGAGTTGATTTCGAAATATAAAAAAAAACTAGTTATAAATGTATGATCCGTATTAGGCCACCGAGGTTGATTAAAGCCTAACCTCTTTCATTCTGAGAGAAATCCCGTGCTATGCAGTGCGACATTCGATGGATTAATCATAATGATTCAGTCTTTTCAAACAACTTTTTTGATGATGGCAATAACGAAGCAAATTATAATTAAAACCGCTGTCCAAGGTGCGGCAGGTAAATCAACATCGATTATATCGATCGCTTATGTCAATATATCGCTTATGTCCTCGCAACGAACATTGATCGGCCATAGGAATGGGAGAAAAACATATTTTCCCATATCGCAGGATAAAATATTACGCCCTAAAATTATTGTCATTGCTGAATGTTCCAAATACGAATTTCAAAGTTGCATAAAAGATGGATTGAACCACGGTCGTTTTATGCATCTAAAGCGTATTCGGCGCCGGGGTGCGAAAATCAGCTCCGCTCGCGAGGTGCGTATCGAAATTTATGGCGGTCGGCTTGCGCTCCTAGGACTCTGCGCCCGGGTGCACCGCACCCCTTGAACCCCCGTGTAAAGACGGCCCTGGATTGATCATATCTAATAGTACCCTTGCTATGCAGGCTTGCTAGGCCGTAGGTAAGTTAGGTTAGGTTAATTAGGTTCGAGTCCTTTTTTGTGCAGAGACTGCCCGACGCATACCGCGGTGCCGAGAACACGGCACAATGGTTATGTGCGGTTTGCGCCCACCAAAAACTGCACGCGTCCTTCAGTAGCCTGTGTGTTAGGCCGCGGGGGTCACTTGCGCATTCGTCCGCGGTAGTTAAGTTCGAACCCTAAGCTTCTCTGGGAAAGACAGCGATATGATATAGTGGCTCATGCCGCCGTAAAACCTTCAGGTGCTGAGGTGCTGGGGAACAAGTTTCCCTTGAACAGTGCTCAAAAGACTGAAACGCCGACGGGCATTTATAAACTATCTGCCATGGTTCCCAAACTCCTCAATCTGTTGATGTGGGCCACCGCAGTTTTAACCAACCAACCGAAGCATAATGTTAGAAGGAATACGGAATGAAAAATGTATTAAATATTGATCAAAATATCGTAACCGCAAGTGTATTGAACCGAGAGACGGATCCTGACAATAAAAGCTGCATTAATAAGATTTAAACGACGCTAAATTGGCTTCATCATTATAATCATCAACCCTCGGGAGTTGACTGCTGGAAATGGGCCTCCTCCTTACGGGAGGGGGGGGGGGGTGTCACAATCTCCACGTTTAGCCACCGTCTTGGATATAGCACTAGATTTTGATAAATTGGCTTCATCATTATAATCATCAACCCTCGGGAGTCGACTGCTGGTAATGGGCCTCCTCCTTACGGGAGGGGGGGGGGGGGGTTGTCACAATCTCCACGTTTAGCCACCGTCTTGGATATAGCACTAGATTTTGATTCAATAACAGAGTAACTCTTCTGCTGGTACATCCTTTAACTCATTGATCCAAATGTGGTCTATATCGACCCCTGGGGGTCAATATAGACCACATATAATAAAAAATTTGAATTTTTCGAAGCGAGCAGTGCTACCCGCTGTCAGAAACGCATTAGAAGTCGATGAATTTGCATAAATTCAATATTAATTAAGTAGGAGGTCTATCCAAAACCGAAAAATATGGCCGATTAGTCTAAGAGGTAAAAAAGATTGGGAACCTCTGCTTTAGTTGGTTCTCACAACACCCACTGGGAGAGACAGAGTGACGTCATTATAATGCCGGCACTACACAGCATAGTACTAAGTTGATTTACTTGATTGAAATAGATAGCCGCGGCCGCATGACGACCAGACAGTTCTAAGGAGTTGGCTCTCAGCAGAAACCATCGAGGATATACAGCACGCAATAGACGAGCGTCGTTCTCCAGCCTCGCCAGCTCTCGGTCCGCTATCGAACGCAGTTCCATCAGATCTACTACCTAAAACAAGAATAAAATAATTCCAAATCAAGTGTCTTAGATAAGTCTTAGGTAGGTTTTTTTTTCCCCTGAGGGGGAAATTCTAGTTTTCTCCTCTTTCATAAAAAGAGTCCTTTGTTTGTGCTTTGATATTTGTTTTGCGTGTAGTGTATTTTTGTTTTGTTTGTTTATCTGGTGTTTTCTTTTCTAATTTATGTTTTGTGTGTCTATTGTATTATATTGTACTATATTCTTAATTATTTCTTATATCTATAAATTTATACAATAATAGTTTTGTTCTAATGATTTGTTGTTACATTTATATTTTTATAGCGTATTTTCTTATATCTAAGTTTCTGTGTTTTCCAGTGTGTGTGTTATTGTACTGAGTCGCTTCCTGTTGCATTTGTGTTTTATTTTAGTCACTTTTGTGACGTCATATTTACTTTATTGATCTTAAAACTATGCTGTGACAACTTGGGTTTATACAATTTTTACTTTATCGTTACTTTTTCTTTTATTCTTACTTATATATTCTTTTATTTATACTTTCCATTCTTTGCTTTTTCTTTTGATTACAAGCAGTTTTTTTTTATTTATTTTTTATTTTTTTTTATTTTATGTATTAGAGTATTATTTTGTTACAGTATTTTCTGTATGATTTATTACTCTGTCTTATAATATAGCATAATCTATAATATAATCTTATATATAATATAATCTATAAATATGCTTGTGAATACTTGTGCCGCTTGTGTGCACTTACATTTGTGACTATTTTGTTTTTACATTAGTATTAAGATGTTATGTTACATAGGTTTCTACTTATAAGTTTCTACTTATAAGTGTTACACGAACGGTGTCTTATTTCTACATTATGTTATTATTTGTTATAATAGGTTTCGTTTTGTCAGTTATTTTCTTTCTTATAATTATAGGTTCTTATTTCTATGATACTAATTATATACTCTAACTTATTTATATTCTGCTTGTATTTGTAGTTTCTTGTATGCTTTGCGTGTTTGTTGTGGTGGTTGTGCGTGAACTGTTTAGGTGTTCTGGAGAGATGTCTTATGGGTGATAGGAGACTCTAGCTCTGGCTATCTTGTCCCATTTTTGTCTAATGGGGCAGCTGTTGCTGAAGACTCCGTGGTCGGTTTTGGATAGTTTACTTTGCGCGCAATTTTTGCAGGTAGGTGGATGTCCTTCAGCAAGTTGAGGGCAGTTTGATTTTTGGTGCGGGCCGCTGCAATATATACAGGAGTCAGCCTCTTCCCGACATGATTTGCGCCCGTGCCCGAACATCAGGCATCGGGTGCAGTCTTAGGTAGGTTAGATAAGTGGTGAAGGTTTCATAAAAATAATAGGAGTATCATCATCATTATAAGCCTGTGGTAGTTTACTGCTGGACGTAGGCCTCTCCCAAGGTGCGCCACTTAACCCGATCTTCGGCTGCACGCATCCAATAGTTACCAGCCACTTTTCGCAGATCGTCGCTCCATCTAGTCGGGGGCGTCCCACGCTACGTTTGCTCAAACGCGGTCTCCAGTGCAGAACTCGCATGATCAAGGAGTATAAATTTCTTATTAATCATTTAAAATATAAATTTTATTACCAGAAATAAGGTAGTATAAGTATCCGAGTAGGTTTATAAGAAAACACAATTTGGACTACGGTATTCGTTCGTATATCATCATCATCATCATTTCAGCCCGTCGCTGTCCACTGCTGAACATAGGCCACTCCAATCGAATTCCAGCGCGACCGGTCCATAGCCACCTGCATCCAGCGAGACCCAGCGATCCACACCAGGTCATCGGTCCATCTCGTAAGTGGCCGTCTCACACTGCGCTTGCTAGTACGTGTTCTCCGTTCAAAGACCTCTTTACCCCATCGGCCATCTGATCTTCGCGCTATGTGGCCTGCCCATTGCCACTTCAGCTTGCTTATCCTACGGGCTATGTCAGCGACTTTGGTTCTTCTACGGATCTCCTCATTTTTGACTCGTTCGTATATACTCACCTTTATTATGTGAGTTCAAGGGTGTTTGAGTGTTGGTTTTGCTCTGTGGCACCGGTATTTAATAGCGTCACTCCATCTCTTCCCGGGGATGCTCTGAGTACCAAAATAGTGGGTAGCAGCGTTATCTTGTTATACAGTGAAAATCTGCGATCTCCAAGACACTTGCCAATTGTGAAGGTTATATAGCAAATACTTTCTTTTTTATGGAAGATCCCCATGTCCAACAGTGGACTTCCATGGATGACGATGATAATAAACTTACACTGAAAATTTTTATTATTATCTTTCACTAGTACTGGCTTAAAAAAGTAATCTTTTAATCTTTTGGATTATATCAGCCCAATTATCACCTTATATCGTTTAAATCTATTTCTATTATAATATTTATAAAGACTATCTCTGAGAATTCACTGTCGATGAAGAACATAGTATTGGCTACTTTAGATAATGTTAGCAGGATATTAATTTTAAATTTAAAACTGTACCTTTCGCAGATCATCCACTTTACTGGCCAAACTTTCGAGCATTCCTTCAGCGAGTCTCATGGCGCTAAGGAGCGTACACATCGAGCCGTCGTCATTGTTGGACGCCCAATCGAGGGCTTCGGTTTCAAAACATCGCGCCTTTTTATCAGAGTTTGCTCGAAGCCAATAGGTCCATAATCCGACAACTAGACGCCGGCGACTTGGCCCACCTCCTCTACCTTTGTGTAACGAGCACTCCGCGTAATCACTTATCTCATGTGGTGGCTCTAGTTGGAATCCACTGTCCAATATCATGTCTATACACATTGCATAATACCAAGTTTCACATTCATGAGACACATGATTTTGTCTCAAGTGTAACATTAATTGCACAATATCTATAGCTTCTTCAATTCGACAGCGGGCTAGCAATATATAAAATAAATCAGGAATAATATCTATTAAGATATCATCAGCTTGCAGAAATCGGCTCACGGCCAAGGTTCGAAATCCTGAGCGCACTGTAGCCGCAAGTTGCCCTCTTGCCATTCGAGCACGAAATGTAGCCAGAAACAGTTTACCAACTGCATGCAGCTCATCTGCTTGAATTGGCTTTGGTAAGTTTTTTAAAGATTGAGACGCCATTTGTTCTATTTCAGCTGTATTCTCTGGTGTACCACGATTCAGCTCCACCTGTATGCCGTTGGTATACGCATCGCATATATCTATTACAGTGCATCCAATACTATATATAGATTGGACAATATTCAGAGCTCGAAGATAGGTCATTCTCGATACTTTTTCTTCCCCTAAAGCAGAATATATCAACGTGGCGACATTCAAGCAAAACACTGAATTAGATTTTAAAATCATGTCGTGCATGCGTCTCTGAATATTAAATGCTATCCTCATGTGACGCACATTAAAAAACTCGGAGACTTTGTGCAAATTCACGTGATATATTCTCGCTGCTCGCTCAATCTCTAACTTAGCAGTTATTAATTGACCATTCATCAGATATGCGGCTGCTTTTAAAGAAAATATTTTACCTAAAAATATTTTTTTATCAAACGAATCTAAAATATCATGATTTGTGTAGTTTTCAGCTTGTTCTAGTTTTTCGAAAACACTGTCTAAAGAGTTGCTTAGTACACTTAAGTGACAATATTTTATAAGAAATTCTATAGCTTTCGACTTTAAATCAGCTCGTAATGCATGATGCACTAATTGCTCACAAATTGTTATATTTAATTCAGCACATGTGCAAGTGGAAAAATTTGTTAAAGAAACTCCTTTTTCTATTTTGATACTAACAGAATTTACATTTTTGTCAGAATCTACATTATCTTGACTATCTATGACACCAAGCTGATGCCAAGCGTTTATATTATCAGCTTCAGTTACAGCTCGTAACATATCAAAGATTTTATATTTTACAATTTCTTGGGAACTCAGTCTTTTAAAATATAAATTAGTCAAGGTGACTCTTTTTGTTGATCTTCTCTCTTCAATATCGTCATCATTTATAGATTTCGATTTTAAAATTGGTGTGACATGTGCATTACTTATTTCCGATTTTTTACTTACTATTGAGTCATATTGTGGCGTTACTTCACTCGAAACTCTTATAACTTTATCCTCCTTCTTGAAGGAATTAAATTCAGATTTAACGCTTTTTAGGTCGATAGAAGTCGTCATTTTTCTAAAGGGCTCTCCATGTGTAGAATCTGCAGAATCATCTTTACTTTGATCGCTGTCCGTACTGTTCTGTGTTTCAGTTGAAATACGGCTCGACGTGCGAAATTCTTCTATACGTAAATTCGATGTTGATTGAACTATCATAATAATGCCGCCGCAATTTGAACACTTCTGTTTATTGTTTTCAAAGTAGTTAACAATACGAGAATGGAATTCTTTTTTTTGGTTTAATGGCAATAATTCATAGCACGTTTTACGCGAGTTTTTATTTTTAAATTTCATTATTTTACAAAATGCGAATTTTGGTAAATTATCACTGGTTTCTTGATCATAGTCAAAAGAACACTCACATGTAAGATTGATGTTAGCAGCTATCGACAAAGCATCTTTGCGATTACACTTGTTTATAGTGTCAGCGTTAGCACAAGATAGTATTTTCATTGCAAAAAGTCTTTTAACTGCTTTTGCTGTCGTCAAGGAATTATTTTCGTACATAATATTTTCTAAAAGGGCTCGTGGTATTATATTTCCAATCACGGATGCTATTTTTAGGAGCAGTTGTTGATATGGTGTAAGTGAATCGATTTGTATCATTATTAATGCGTCAATATTTTGAACATTTATATTTGTGTTTAACTCTTCTTTTTTAGTTACAATGCAAATTCCTACTTCTCCTTTATAATTATTCAGTATCAGCTGATCAAGAATACTTTGCTGCTCTGCATTTAATGACTGTGGATGCAACAAAGACGGTTCCGGGAATTGCAATTCTTCTTTTTCTTTCCATTCTTCAATTTCTTCAGAATGAATCCGTTTCAGCTCTAACGCTCCACTTGAAAATAATTGTATAATGAAACTTTCAACAAGACCTGGTATTCCTTTGCACTTGGATCGTAAAACGTTGCACAAATCATTTGGAACTGCATTGACATCCAATATTTGACAAGCTAAAGGCGGTATCCACTCCGATGATAAAGGTCCTAATACTATTTTTCTTATACTATTATTGATTAATACACTATACAGCCAATCATGAACAGAACTAAATTTACCACGTGTGACAGAGAAAACTGTGAATATTTTTAAAGAGTTGAACATCAGTGATACAAATTCCCATGACGATGAATCTAGATTTTGTAGGTCGTCTAAAAATATTACATGCATATCCGTAACAGCTTTTATTAGTTTCATGAAAATTAGTTTTCCTTTTTCTTTGCACTTATCTTCATCTAGAGAATAAATCCCTTCATGGTAAGCAAACCGCACTTTAAGGATATTATTCAAATAACACAAATCATCGGAGTATACTTGTAATAACTGAATAATTCTTTCTTCTTTAACAAATCCAGTGATGGGTTCCTTCAATCCTAGTATTTGATTTATAATTTGACTTAAGGCTAAATATGCAGTTGCAGAATGTATAGATGTTAAGTTGATATAGCATACGCCATATCCACTATTCTTAGCATGGCGTGCCATCCACTCTAACATTCTACTTTTCCCAATACGAGACTCTCCTACCAATAAAAGTGAATCGAAGTCTCTATATGGTAAATGACTTTCCTTTAACCAACTCTCAAAATATTCAATCTCGTCGATGCGGTTTAATAACGGAGGTATCATTGGTATATCGTACAATTCTTTAACTCTTATCTCTTCAGAATATTCATAAATTTTTCCGGGTTGCATGATGCCTTTTAATTCAATTTTCGGCTGGAGAGTAAACCCATTAGTAGACATTTTACTTTTGACAAATGTGTTTTCATCGCATGTAATTTTATTACGAAATCCACACATGAGTCTTGCGGCTTTATTGACTATGGCACCTATCACAGTAAACTCTCTTCGGAGAGGGTGACCAACAACTCCACAGTATACTTGACCAGTGCTAACACCAATAGATACTTGTGTGACTCCATCAAGTGCTGACACAGATTTTTTAATACTATATGCACATTTTAAAGCTGCCTGAGCTTCAGATTCATGTTTAAAACCCCTCAAACCGAAAACCACTAAAATCATAATATCTTTATCAAACAAAATTATTTTGTTGACGCATCCCATTGACTTGTAAACAATTTCACATGTTATTTGATAAGAATTATCAACAATTGTTATTAATTGATTATAAGAACAATCTCTGGGTTTTAGAGTGACGAATAAGATGGAAACTTGTCTCATTTCCGTGAGATATTCAAGTGGTTGGTGAGCATCAATCTGAGTAAGAATCGGCCTTATCATGAACTTCCGAATTTCAGATCCAATGTTTCGTTCCTCTGCAATTAGAATACTTTTTCGTAAATTTAATGCCTCATTCTTCTTTAGTGTATCTACGACATTCAATATTTTAGAAGAGTCTAACAAAAAGCCTGGAAGATCCTCTATAGAACTAAATGGCTTTTTGATTTGTCTAATCATATTTCCGAAACCTGCAAACGGTTTTGTAACATCAGCTTCATGAGGATCATAAAGAATAGATTTTATTGTGACATATCCATTTTCATCGATAATATGATCGTAATTTCTAGAATAACAATGTGCCCAAGCAGTTGGAGTTAGTTTCACATCACCTGAAGCACAGACACTTTCAGCAGCTTTAGCTTCAATGACCGGTAATCCAATGATAATGTAATTCATATCTGTACCAGAGCCTATAGGTGCAAATATTAGGTTGCCGGCAGATATCGCCAACTTGACTCTTAGGTTTACTTTAACGTCAGTTTCGTAGGATGCGTATGAACGTTGGATTATTAAAGCGCATGCAATCACTGTATGAATAGTGTGACACAAAAATGTTCGTTTATCAGTTTTCCATAATGCTAAGAAAGCATCGCCAGCAAACTTCAGGATATCACCGCCATGGCTGTAGATAAGTTCTGTCAGTGAACCGAGATACGTGTTGAGGGTAACAGTGAGTCGATATGTGCCACCTTTACCGGAGTTGCTGTAACGTTCTGAGAGTGCCGTATAGCCTGACACGTCTGCCATCAAGAGGACTCCAACAAAACGTTTTGTATTTAACGTGTTAAAGCTGAAAATGTATTTAATTTAATTATACCATTTTGATTAATATTTTTTATTGTAATAGATCTATAAAATTATTGTAATACATTATATGTACATAGTGATAGAACTCATGCCACAGTCTCTCTTTGATATCTGATCCTAACTGAATCTGAATAATGCCAAAATAAATAAGAAAATATTATGATATGTATATGATAAGTGATAATATATGAAATAGATAAGAGTTTATATACTTTGACGGGCATCTCTCTATTATCCAAATTTGGCAGAGTATATCTTACGCATTAAATCTGCCTTTATACATACATGTTGTGTATAAGTTTATATAAATATATAAAATCACTTAAATGTCTTTTATAAATAAATAATAATATTTAACATTAAATCCTCTTCTTCCATCAAGCATTATTAATCACGAATTTCTTGCTAGATACCACCTCCGACTCAATCTACTCCGCTTTGCTTGATCTTTAACAACCTAAATAGCGAATCCATTGGCTTCCACACCTTACTTGACGACATCTAGCAAACGCTTTATAGGATAGTCACGAGAACAGCTATATAATTTCCTACTAATGTACTTTCTTGGTCTATGGTGGCTACAGCATCTTATTCGAACTTTGAAGTATGTCTGCAACTTAACGGATCCTAAGATTACCATATCTGAATATGATTTATGTATGAAACCAGAAAATGTTTATTACGTCTGCCATTAATTTTTTACATAAAAATATATTACTATACAACATTTACTTATCCATAAGTAGTATTTCATCTGGGACTAACGTAGACAGTATCAACGTTTGCTTCTTAGTCAGATGTACTTCTATATCCTGGTCCAGGTTGTCATGGCATCCACTTTTGTGTTCAAAGAATTCCGTGACCCAATCTTTAATCTCTTTATATTGTGGTTCAGTGTCGTCTTCTTCGGTATCGTCCTCGAAAAGTTCGTTACTTCTGTGTGACATTTTCCTGTAATTCTTCCATTTTTCAGTGGCCATCAAATTAATTGAATTTTTCCTGGAGCGAGAACGGTTCTTACGGAAATTCATTTTGGGTTTTGTTTTATATTTAAAACTTAAATTTTGGTCAGGTGTCCGAATATTGAGGCATAGTCACTCTATACTTAACCTAATTTGTTCAAGTAAATCTATTTGGTCGTGGTTTTGGATTAATAAATGTTCTGTGATCAACGTTTTAGATTTTGAAATAGTTATTTGTACTTAACAAATAATTACCGGTAGTTTGTCCACAATATATAACACAATATAGTCCAGTTTTTTTATTTCTCATTTTAGAGTTATAAATTTATATAAACTTTTTTGAAAGTATGAAGATTACAATCGAAAATTTGCAGAATAGTATTCGCTAGAAGCTCGCTCAAAATATTGAATGATGATAATATTTTTACATACAGTAAGTACAAGGACTGGAAATAAAAAGTGCTTATGAAGTAACACACAGCGACTCCTTAGAGAATAGTGAGAAGGTTGCTCAATTGAAAGATAATATAATACGATGTTTTTACACAGAGTTGGTACAGGGATTGGAAAAAAAGCTTATTAATTACATAAATAATTACATAAAAAAAATGATAACGTAGAACACAAACAGTCTCAATAGAAAGAAAGAAAGAAAGATAAGGTTTATTTGATAAAGATACAGAAAATGAGTAAGAAAAATAACTACCAAATGGGAACCCAGCTCAGCATGTTGCCAGGCGGTATACCCGACGCTGATATTCCGCCAGATCCCTGGTCGTGTCGCTCAGACATCGAGTACAGCACATATCCTCGTATTTAAATATGTTCGGTGATATACCTCTAAAATGAATAAAGTGTGAAATGTGAAATAGGTCTGCAATCGTTTACAGACTAGAAGAGTATGATGATAAATGACTATTTATTAAGATGTATGTAGATATACATATGTATATAATAGCAAAGTGGATAATGTGGATAATAGATAAGATAACAAAATAAGAGGAATGAGGGGAAAAAATAAAATAGGAAACAAACGTGGGAACTGGCATAGAATTAAAAAAAAATCAGATTTAACCTTCAACTTTATATGGGGTCATTTTTATTTATGACACTCAATAGATCACTCAATTCGGGTCATTACTTTCGGTCATGAAGCAACAACACATTAATTTCTGGTGAACCAGGCAGCACTCTAGTTGATGGGGATGTCCGCTTTCACATTACCCTAACGTTTTTAATCATCGGTCAGGCGTTGTCGCAGACGTATTTTGAATGAGCCTATCGTCGTAATATTCCTTATAGGTGGCGGAAGGTAGTTCCAACACTTGGAAACTGTGCCCAGGAAGCTGTCCATAAAAGCAGCTATTTTATGTAATCTGCTGGACAGCTGCTGTCAACATTGTCTCTTCAATAGGGTTTTTCAACAAGAACTTTGTTTTCTAAAACAAAATAAAACAAAT